>CACVCL010032050.1:0-21588 GCA_902729485.2 Mus minutoides | reverse complement strand
AAAAAAAAAAACAAAACAAAACAAAACAAATAAATACTTTAAAGAAAAATACAATTAAATAGGTGAAGAAAATGAATAAAACTGTGTTAGACCTGAATTAGAAGTAATAAAAAAATGCAAACTGAGGGAATCCTGGAAATAGAAAACTTAGGGAAAAGAACAGAAACAACAGATACAAGCATCACAGGAGAATGGAAGAATAAAGCAAGAATAGAGGAGATGGAAGAAAGAGTCTCAAACACAGAAGATACAATGGGCTAGTTGGCTATCATTGGGAGGAGAGGTCCTTGGTCTTGCAAAGATTATATGTCCCAGTACAGAGGAATGTCAGGGCCAGGAAGCAGGAGTGTTTGGGTTGGGGAGCAGGGTGGGGGGAGGGTGTAGGGGACTTTTGGAATAGCATTTGAAATGTAATGAAGAAAATATCTAATAAAAAAAGAAGATACAATGCAAGAAATTGATACATCAGTTAAAGAAAATGTTAAATCTAAAAAATTTCCTGACACAAAACATTCCAGGAAATCTGGGATACAATGAAAAGACCTAATCTAAGAGTAATAGGAATAGAAGATGAAGAAGGTGAAGAGTCAACAAAATCATAGAAGAAAACTTTCCCAACTGAGAGAAAGAGATACCTATAAACATACAAGAAGCTTATAGAACATTAATTAGACTGTGCCTGAAAATAAAATCCTCCTGCCACCTAAGCTAAGTCACCCTGGTACCTACACCACCAAAAACTCAATGAAGAAAGAGAACTTCAGACCGACTTCTCTTATGAAAAACTACTTTGTGATTTCATCTTATACCCATCAGAATGGTTAAGATCAATAACACAAGTGACAAGCCATGCTGCTAAGAATGTGGAGCAAGAGGAACACGCCTACATTGCTGGTGTGAGTGCAAACTTGTACAGCCCCTATAGAAATCAATATGGCAATTCCTCAAAAAGTTGAGAATTGATCTCCCTGAAGAGCCAGCTGTAACACTCTTGGGAACATACCCAAAGGATGCTTCATTAAAAAACCTTGAATTTTGCTCAACTATGTTCATTTCAGCTTTATTCTTATAATAGCTAGAAAATGGAAGCAACCTAGATGTCCTTCAACAAAAAATGCAGCACAAATTCACAATAGAGTATCATTCAACTCTTTAAAAAAGTGACATAATGAAAAATTCAGGCAAATAAATCCAATTATTGGGAAAAACTCATTTCAAATAAGGTAACCCATATTCAGAAAAATAAATATGGTATGTATTCACATATATGAGAATATTAAATATTAAATGAATGGCAAGCAAGCCACAATCCATAAACCCAGATAGGTTAGATAAAGAATAGAGGTCTTGGGGCAATGCAGGGAATTCCTTGGGATCGGGAAATAGATTTTTATTGGAGAACTAGGTGTGGATGGTGGTGGAGGAGATGGGGTGGAGAGGAAAGGCACTTCTAATGGGGGGCATTTGGGGGATATTGTAGAAACCTAGTGCAGTAGAAACTTTCTGGATCCTCTGAAGGAAATCTTAATAAGGACCCCTGGTAATGGGGAATGTGTAATTTCAACTGGCCATATCCTGTAACCAGGTGAGGATTCCAGTAGCAGAACTGGGTTGCATTCAATTGAGTTTTGGCCAAGGAGTCCCATGGATATCTCCAAACAACCCAGACTGTTGCTAATACAAAAGTTTGGTTCACACAAAGAGATAGCAGGCCACCATTGTTGAGGACAACATTCACAAAACTCATCCAACATAGAAAAGTTGATCTGATGCCTACATGGGACCCTCACCTTTACATTCTAGTCTTTTTGTTTTAGGAAAATACTCTGCAGGATACTCACAACTCCTCCACCAAATCCTGTCCCCCACAAACAAAAAAACAAAAACAAAAACAAGCAAGCAGACAAACAAACAAACATGGATTCCAAACCAGACACAAACCCTTTTACCCGCAATCTGTCTTGCCTGCAAAATATGCTAGGTCAATGGTGGCACAGAACTCGTGAGTAGCCATCCAATGTCTAATTTGACGTAAGGTGCACTCCACTAGAAGAAACTCACACTTGATACTGCTTAGGTAACCAAGACCAGATACTAGATAGTCCAGTGATCTAGGGTAAAAGCAAACACTGCTTCCATAGCATAAAGCCCATGCCTTATAATGCGTGGAATGGCAGGAACCTAAGATTATGGTAGAAGCAAACATGTTAGGCAAAAAACCCACAAAGAAAAGGAATAAACAAAAAACTCAATGAAATGATTGCTAGTGATATTCTGATATACTAATAGATCAGAATTACATAGTCATAGTTAGAGAGGCTTCCTAACGTCTGGCAGTAGATGGGAGCAGGTGGAGAGACCACAGCCAGGCATTATGCAGAAACAGAGTCTAAATTGGAGGTCTCCACCAAGTCATTCCCCTCAGAGATTGAGGGACCCTGCATAAGAAGATGAGGAAATATTGTAGGAGTTGGGATGGAGGATTGCAGAAGAACATGATACACTGAATCAAATAAGCAGGGCTCATGTAGGCTCACAGAGACGAAAACAGCAAGCACAGGGACATGAGTCAACACCAGGAACTCTGTGCATATAATATGGCTATTATCTTGTTTTTTTTTTTTTTTTTTTTTTTTGAGACAGAGTTTCTCTGTATAGCCGTGGCTGTCCTGGAACTCTGTAGACCACCAGGTGGCCTCGAACTCAGAAATCTTCCTGCCTCTGCCTCCCGAGTGCTGGGATTAAAGGCGTGCACCACCATGCCCAACTATCTTTGTATTTTTGTGGGACTCTTTTCCTTCTATTGGATTGCACTGTTCGGCCTTGATATGAAGGCTTTTGCCTTGTTTCATTGTATCTTGTTTTATCTTGCTTGGCTGTTGTCTCTTGAAGACTTGTTCTTTTCTGAAGAGGAAATGGAAAGGAACTAGATCTGGGCAAGAGGGGAGGTACAGGGATCTAGGACAAGGGAAGTAGGGTGAAATTGTGGATGGGATGTATAATAATTTTGTTTCTTTTTCTCTTTTCTATTTTTCCTTCCTTCCTTCCTTCCTTCCTTCCTTCCTTCCTTCCTTCCTTCCTTCCTTCTTTTCTTCTTTTCTTGTTCTATCTATCTATCTATCTATCTATCTATCTATCTATCTATCTATCTATCTATCTATCATCTATCTATCATCTATCTATCAACTATTTTTTTTGAAACAGAGTTTCTTTGTGTAGCTTTGGTTGTCCTAGAACTTACCCTGTAGACCAGGCTGGCCTTGATCTCACAGAGATATGCCTGCCTCTGTATCACAAGTTCTGGGGAAGAATTTGTTTTCAGTAAAAAAAATTTAAAATGTATAAATGAAACTCAAAACAAAGAACCAAACTATTCTGGTAAAAAAAAATAAAATGATTCCTAATGTTTTTCTGTTATATTCACAGATCAATGTCTTGGGTAGTCATTAGACAGGCTTTTTCTGGCAGCAGATTGAAATAGATGCTGAGATTCACAGCCAGATATTATGTGGAGAGAGAGAGAGAGAAAGAGAGAGAGAGAGAGAGAGAGAGAGAGAGAGAGAGAGAATAAGTTAGAGGCCTCCATCAAATCTCTCCCCTCAGAGTTCAGGTGACCCCAAAAAAGAAGAGGCAGAAAGATTGTAAGAGTCAGAAGGGATGAAGGGTATCAGGAGAACAACAAAGAATTCTCAAGTGAGGAATACCGACGGGCTAAGAAGCACCTGAAAAAATGTTCAACATCCTTAATCATCAGGGAAATGCAAATCAAAACAACCCTGAGATTCCACCTCACACCAGTCAGAATGGCTAATATAAAAAATTCAGGTGACAGCAGATGCTGGCATGGATGTGGAGAAAGAGGGACACTCTTCCATTGCTGGTGGGACTGCAAGCTTGTACAACCACTCTGGAAATCAGTCTGGTGGTTCCTCAGAAAATTGGACATAGTACTACTGGAAGATCCAGCAATACCTCTCCTGGGCATATAACCAGAAGATGTTCCAACTGGTAATAAGGACACATGCTCCACTATGTTCATTGCAGCCTTATTTATAATAGCTAGAAGCTAGAAAGAACCCAGATGTCCCTTAACAGATGAATGGATACAGAAAATGTGGTACATTTACACAATGGAGTACTACTCAGCTATTAAAAACAATGAATTTATTAAATTCTTGGGCAAATAGATGTATCTGGAGGATATCATCCTGAGTAAGGTAACCCAATCACAACAGAAGTCACTTGATATGGACTCACTGATAAGTGAATAATAGCCCAGAAACTTAGAATACCCAATATACAAGTTGCAAAACACAAGAAAATAAGACCAAAGTGTGGATACTTCATTCCTCCTCAGAATAGGGAAGAAAATAACCATGGAATGAGTTACAGAGACAAAGTTTGGAGCTGAGATGAAAGGATGGACCATACAGAGACTACCCCATCTGGGGATCCATCCCTTAATCAGCCACCAAACCCAGACACTATTGCATTTGCCAGCAAGGTTTTGCTGAAAGGACCCTGATATAGCTGTCTCGTGTGAGGCTATGCTAGTGCCTGCCAAATACAGAAGTGGATGCTCACACTCATCTATAGGATGGAACACAGGGACCCCAATATAGGAGCTAGAGAAATTACCCAAGGAGTTGAAGGGGTCTGTAACCTTATAGGTGGAACAACAATATGAACTAACTAGTACCCCCAGAGCTTGTGTCTCTAGCCTCATATGAAGCAGAAGATGGCCTAGTTGGCCATCATTGGGAAGAGAGGCCCCTTGGTTTTGCAAACTTTATATACCCCAGTACAGGGGAATGCCAGGGCCAAGAAGTAGGTTGGGTGGGTAGGGGAGCAGGGCGGGGGGAGGATATAGGGAACTTTTGGGATAGCATTTGAAATGTAAATAAAGAAAATATCTAATAAAAATATCAACGTTATAATAAAATAAAAAAAAAACCCAAGAAAAAACCAAAAACAAAACAAAACCCTTTGTATCAGCTAAGCAAGGTGCAGATGGGCTCACAAGCTCAGAGCCCCTGTGGGTCTGTACCAGGTCCTTTGCATATATATTATAGCTATTAGTTTAGTATTTGTGACTATAATAACAAGTGGGTCTCTGACTCTGTGGCTACTCTTGGGACTTTGTTCTGTTGGATTGCTGTGTTTGTTTTCAATATGATAGTTATTTTCAACTTATTATATTTTATTTTGTCATGATTGGTTGTTATATCTTAGAAGCCTGTTTTTTTTGAATCAATTAGTTTTTATTAGATATTTTCTTAATTTACATTACAAATGTTATCCTGAAAGTTCCCCCCTCCCCCTGCGCTGTTCCCCTGCCCACCCACTCCCACTTCTTGGTCCTGGTGTTCTCCTGTATTGGGGTATATAAAGATTACAATACCAAGGGGCCTCTCCACCCAATGATGGCTGACTAGACCATCTTCTGCTACATGTAGAGCTAGAGACACATGTTCTGGGGGTTCTGGTTAGTTCATATTGTTGTTCCTCTTCTAGGGTTGCAGACACCTTCAGCTTCTAGGGTTCTATCTCTAGCTTCTCCATTGTGGGCCCTGTGTTCCATCATATAGATAATCATGAGCATCCACTTCTGTACGAGACAGCTATATCAGGTTCCCTTAAGTAGGCACTAGCTGTCCTATGCAATTGTGTCTGAGTTTAGTGACTGATTATGAGATGGATCCCCCCTAGTGGGGTAGTCTCTGTATGGTCCATCCTTTCATCTTAGCTCTAAACTTTGTCTCTGTAACTCCTTTCATGGGTATTTTGTTTCCTCTTCACAGGAGGAATGAAATATCCACGTGCTGGTCTTCCTTCTTGATTTTCTTGTGTCTTGCAAATTGTATCTTGGGTATTCTAAGTTTCTGGACTAATATCCATTTATCAGTGAGCACATATCCAATGACTTCTTTTGTGATTGGGTTACCTCACTCAGGATGATATCCTCCAGATACATCCATTTGCCCAAGAATTTCATGAATTTATTTTTTTTTAAATAGTGGAATAGTACTCCATTGTGTAAATGTACCACATTTTCTGTATCCATTCCTCTGTTGAGGGACATCTGGGTTCTTTCCAGCTTCTGGCTATTGTAAATAAGCCTGTTCTTTTTTAATGAGACAAAGAAAAGTGATGGTTCCAGAGGGGAGGAGAAAGGAAGGGAGAGGAAGAGAGGAAAGAGGAGAGGAGGGAAGGGGAAAGGAAGAGAACTTGCAAGGAAATGGGATGATTGGAGTGAGGAGAAAATATAATCAGGATATATTTTATGAGAAACTAATGTATTTTCAATAAAATTAGGAAAAAACAGAATATGAGTAAAATGATTACTCAGTCAATAAAAGATTCCTTCATTGCCTTTTAATTTCATGACCTACATCTCACAATACTTAGATATTCTAGTCTAAGTAATTACCAGAATGTGGGAATCTCTGCCCTTATCCTTACTGGTGCTCTGATTCACCTTGTTGTATTCCCAAACAGTTTTTATGTTAAACCAATGGTTTTCTATGATTTCTGCCATTATGAATTTATCATTTTTAATGTCCTATTGTGAATTGACCACTTTGAAACATACCATTTGAAACAAGTTAATATTATGCTCTCTAGGTATATCTACTGTATATCCAATCTTAACAATAATGTTGTCCTTGTTTGAGACAAAATTAGTGAATACTTCAATTTTTAAATTTCCATAATAAGTAATATACATATTGGTAATTTTAGTACTCTGGAGACAGAAGCAGGAGAATTTTGCTGCTATCCTAGGTTACATAACAAGATGCTATCACAAAAAGATATTAATATGTGAGTAAATAAATGAATAAACATATATAATAATGTTACATATGTCAACTAAGATATCAAATCACTAGGGTTGGAAACAAAACTTTGGCAGATGGACATGTGTCTTGGGACATTTGACTAGGAGAGAGAAAAAAAGAATTTCATTTTCAATTCAGAAATTCCATATGTGCTGTGAAGATGCACATAGAGGATTGGGGAGAGGGAAATTTGCGAAATGGATATTTTGCTATATTTCTTTTCTTCTTCTTCTTCTTCTTCTTCTTCTTCTTCTTCTTCTTCTTCTTCTTCTTCTTCTTCTTCTTCTTCTTCTTCTTCTTCTTCTTCGAAATAAATCCAGAGCTTTATTTCCAGTCAATATGTAATCTGTTTTTCTTGTTTCTCCCAAAACACATGGTCATAGATTTGCTATGTCTGAGAGCTATGAAGAGTTGGTGTATGAATCCTGCTTTGACACTACACATATCTGAGCCAAGTACTTATATTTGCTATATATCCATGTTGCAGGGTATAGCCTTCATTGTTCCCCCACATATGCTCCAGTCCTGAAAGTGTCTGGTATGTAACAAGCCTGTTAGAATTTATCAAAAACACTGAACACAAAGAGGCTATAAAGACTTTTGATATGAGACATTGTCTCAATTGTAGCATAATTTAACTTACAGATAACAACTGAATTTTGAACAAATCTTTAGAAGAAAAAAACCCTCAAGTACTTATAGGTTATTAAAAGAAAATAAAATGCAGTGCAGTGTTTTTCTTAAGCATCTAAGGGATCATATATAAACCACTAATGAAATAGCTGCTACAGAAGCCTGGATTCTCCTGACAGTTGTTTACCATGTAGACACCTTATATCCTGTGTGCAGATGGAAGCTATTAATTTGAATTACTCTAGAAAAATAATGTATAGGCATTTATAGTTCATCATTATAATATTGCAATGCATCCCCCTTTGTTTTACTAGATTCCCACAGTGCTTACCAGTCATGAATAAATTTATGTACTTGTTTTTCATATTAAAACAAAATGATTATGAGACTCAAATGTCCTTTTTTGCTTTTTTAGTACAATCAAATGAAAGAAAGACATATGGATAAGGAGAATAAGTCACATCACTGAGAAATTAGAACTAGATGCCTATTAATAATTTTAAGATTCACAAACATAAAACATTTATTATTGGCTAATATTTGTAGAAAAATAATTTTAACCTTTTTTTTTCTAAAATACTGCTTCAAATAGATATGCTTTGAAATACAAGTAAATGTTTCCAAGAGAAGAAATGAGTATGTATTTAGTGGATCATCAATATTTAGACATAATCATAAATCATCAACTAGGAAAAATCATACAGTATACCATATTTACTAGAATATAGTGAGAATTAATCACTGGTAAGAAAATATAAGGACGCTTTAACTAATGTACATAACTTCTCAAAAGTCATATAAAAAGTCAAATCTTATGATATGTTGTATAAGAAAAGAGATGTGCAGAAAGCAAGCACGGGGGAGATAGCCAGATAATCAGTGATAACAAATACATCTCAAGGAAATAGTGGAGTTAACTCTGTGCTTGTTTTTGGAAGGTATAGAAGAAGAGAAAGAGCTTGTACTCAAATGCACTAAGCTATTTACAAAGGTTATGTTAATTTCTATTCCTATAGTATTTCTATTTAGAAAAATATGATTCAAGAGGGCGATTGAATAGGTGTTAGATGTTGTCAAATCATATTATCAGCTTAAGAGTAAAGTTGAGTTGATACCTTGGGGACCCTGTGTTCCGTCCTAGAGATGACTGTGAGCATCCACTTCTGTATTTGCCAGGCACTGACAAAGCCTCACAGGAGACAGCTATATCAGGGTTCTTTCAGAAAAATCTTGCTGGCGTATGCAGTATGCAGTAGTGTCTGTGTTTGGTGGCTGATTATGGGATGGACCCCTGGGTGGGGCAGTCTCTGGATGGTCCATCCTTTTGTCTCAGCTCCAATCTTTGTCTCTGCAACTCCTTCCATGGATATTTTATTCCCTATTCTAGGGAGGAATGAAGTATCCACATATTGGTCTTCTTTCTTGATTTTCCATTCTGTCCTCACCACAAAGTGTCTATTCTCTAACAACATTGATCCTCTGCACTTGCAGCTATGTTTGTGGGAATAGTCCCAAATTATCAATTATAAGTCTTTAAGGCATTAGCAAAGTGACCTCACTTTCTAAACCTTCCATTGTTATGGAGTGTCTAACTTTTGGCATAACTTTTTAAAAACCACCTTTGAACAATTTTATTCATATTTAACAACTAAAGAAACTAGATCAGTGAGGTTAAGTAATTATCATTTTGTATGTAGAACAAAAATTTATAAACAAAGATGTTAGAGTCTGTTAGGGGTCTCTCCTGAACATGTACTGTTAACCAATGGATTAAAATGTCACACACTTTGGTCTTAGGAAAAGTATAATTCTTCTTCTGTATTACTGATTTTTTTCTTGTAATGTGCCTTTCAGAAAGGCATCTAAGGTATGTTTATGTGAGCTGGAAGAGAAGGAATCTCATACTTAGTTCTTTAATTAATTATTTGATGATGACCCACATATGCTTTTTGTATGTGTTAGCGAAGCAGACTTTTGTTTCCTAAAACAAAGGACAATCAGTACTAAATAGGATATAAATATACATGGGTTGTACAGCTTGAAACATGAGTAATATGAACTTGTAGTAAAAGCATGCATGCTGAGGACAGATCAGGAAAGGAAAAAATAGACAAGACTGCATTTATATGGTAGTTAAAAGTTACTGGTGGACTGAACAAAAGTGGAGGTTTGTTTTTAGGGAATTAACCATCTATAATTAAATATGGTACACTAGAGTGGAGAAATATTGGAACAATAAAGTTCAAGGGAAGGACTGCTTGAAAAATATTTTATCTTATATATATTTATTAGTCAAATATCATTGTTAAAGAAAATAAATTCTTCTGCATTAGCTTGGGCTGTCATAAAATATCATACAAAAACTGGCTTAAATAACAGGAATTTACTTTCACATTTTTTGGTGGCTGAAAGGTCAAGACTAAGGTAACTGCATGGTGTGGTTTGTGGTTATGATTCTCTTCATGCCTTAAAGATGGTTGTCTTCTTCCTGTGTCCTCTCACAGGAGAGAAAGAAAGAACCGACAGGGTAGGAGAGGGACAGAGAGAAACATAGTGATATACTGAGAACTTTAATGTCCATTGTTTTAATTGTTTTGAGACTGGGTCTCTCTACCTGGACATGGCTATCCTGAGACTCACAGAAATCCACTTGCCTCTGTCTCTTGAGTGCTGGGATTAGAGGCATATACTAACATACCCAAGTAATGTCCCTTCTTACAAGATCAACAGTTCTATTCATCTTGTCCCAATTACTTTCCCAATACTTCATCTCAAATACTTGCACCCAGGATTAAGGTTTCATTCAACAAATGAGCTTGTAAAGGACATAAACACTAATCCAGAAAACCTCCAATCTCCATGGTTAACACAAAAGATTTAGGGAAATATTAAACAGGTGCTTCTGAATGGCAGGAAGTTTTAAAAATGACTCATTTGAGCAACTGCCTGTATTATGCTACCTTTTACTCTGTAATAGGGCCTTAACATTCTTTACATTTATTTGATAACTAGGTAAGGAGAATGAAGGAAAAGCATGCATGGGAGATTTTATAGGCCATTCCTGAAAGTGGTTCACATATATTACTTCTGTTACACTCCTTAGATAATAATTCATTCATGCATCCAAAGCTAATTGCAAGGTAGACTGAAATATGTACTTTAGCCACATCAGCTAAAACACAATACCAAACTTCATAGGCTTCTCTAACTGAAGTTTATGCTTACTATAGAACATTTTTTGAACAGGTCACTGAGAAGGCCCTGTCAACTATAAACTCACTATGCTCTTGATTCTGAAGGTACTTTGGGGGATGGCTGACTCTATTCTCTAGAACAGACGTTATCTACCTTGCATCATAGAATTAGTCTCAAAGTAGTCTTGATTCTGGGTGGATGAATAACAAGTTGAGAATTTTCAGGTAGCAGTGGTTGGCCCTGGTCCTGGTATGGTTCACATCCCTACCCCCTTTCATTTTAGATCTGTTCCTCCAACCAACAGAACTGACAGAAAGCCAGAGAGACCATGGTAAATAGAACAAGAATAACTGTCCTTGGCTATTAATTAGGTTATTAATTAGGCGTTTTGATGATGGGAATAGAATGGACTTTACATGCAAAGTCTTAGTCACCAGGGACTAGCATTATTTGAGAAGGATTAGAAAGACTAGTAGGTATGGCCTTGTTGGAGAAAGTGTGTCACTGGGGGTAGTCTTTGAGGTTTCAAAAGCCCATGCCAGACTCAGACCCTTTCTCTTCTCTTTCTGCTGCCTGTGGATGAGGATGTAGAACTTTCAGCTTCTTCTCCAGCATCAGGTCTGCTGTGTGCTGTCACGCTCCCTACCACAGTAATGGACTAACCTACAAAACGGTAAGCAAGGCCTCTGTTATAAGCATTGCTGTGGTCATGGTATCTCCTCACTGCAATAGAACAGTGACTAAGACAGAGATACACAGAAAGATAAAGGCAACCAGGGATGGGCACCACACATTCATGTACCTAAACAGACTGGGAAGTCGGCGATGTTTCACACAAATCCCAGACACTGGATCAGATCTAGACTCTTCTTTGTGACCTAAACAAAACTTATCTCCAGAGGTGACCTTATTGGGGGTGGGGATGGGGAAGTCTAAATGTGACTTCTCTTTACTCATAGAATTATTAGAAGACAATCAATTATCTACATCCCACATACTGACATCATGGTAAACAATGGACAAACAAACCATAATGGGCTTTACCATACAGAAATGAAGATTTATGGTAACATATACACTAGGACATTTGTCCATGTTGCAAGTGATCCCTTCATTTAAGTCAGAGACTGCTTTGATTAGGACAGATCTAAACTCCAGTATATAGAGAATTGTGCTCACCGTGGCTCTCTCATCCTCCACTCTGAATAGCTGCCTTTTTATTTTTAAATTAGATATATATTTTTTCTTTTTTCTTCCATTTTTTATTAGATATTTTCTTAATTTACATTTCAAATGTTATTCCAAAAGTCCCCTCCCCCTCCTCCCTCCCTACTCCCCTGTCCACCCATTCCCACTTCTTGGCCCTGGCGTTCCCCTGTATTGGGGCATATAAAGATTGCAGTACCAAGATATTTTCTTTATTTACATTTCAAATGTTATTCCCTTCCCTAGTTTCCTCTCCAAAAACCCCCTATCCCTTCCTCCCTCCCCCTGCTTCCCAACCCACCTACTCCCACTTCCTGGTCCTGGCAGTCCCCTGTACTGGGGACCAAGGGCCTCTCCTCCCATTAATGACTGACTAGGTCTTCCTGCTTATTATGTTCATTCTATGATCAAAGCCATTACTTAGAATGATCATTCTATGACCATTCCATTGCTGTGAAAAGACACTACAACCAAAGCAACTCTTATAAAACAAAGAGTTTAATTGGGGGCTTGCTTACAGTTTCAGAAGTTTAGTCTATTTTCATAGAGGGAAGCATGGTGGCATACATGGACATGAAGTAGTAGCTGAAAACATTACATCCTGATTTGCAGACATATAGATAGATAGATAGATAGATAGATAGATAGATAGATAGATAGATAGATAGATAGAGATAGAGAGAGATAGAGAGATAGAGAGATAGATAGAGATTGAGAGCACATGGGCTTGGTTGGTATAGGCTATTGAAACTTCAAAGCCCACCAATGATGACACACTTCAACAAGGCCTACTCCAATGAGGCCACATCTTCTAATCCTTTCAAATAGTACCACTTCCAGGTGACTAAGCATTCAAATATATGAGCCAATGGAGGCCATTCTTTTTCAAACTACCACAGACTTATTTAAATATATCTTTCTTAGCTCCTAGAGTAACCAAATTATTTTGGTTTTCAAATAATAATTATTATTATTTTCCTAGGTTTATCACTGAAAATCTTACAACCCCTAAGCCCCAGTCCAAACAAAGGTCTGTATTAAACAAGAAAACAGTATGTCCCAAGAGTTTCTCAAATGAGATTCTTACTCATTCTACACAATCACTACAGGCATGGAAAAGAATTGTATCTCTCAAGGTTTCTATCCAATGATGAGATCCTCTGTGTCTCATTTCTCTCTTTGGCTAATGTAAGTCATGTGGCTACCATTAAAATCAAAACTAGCAGGGAAATGCAGCCAATGTTTTGTATGTAAGAGAGATATTCACAAATATCAGCGAACACCATAAATGATAGCTAATGCCAACACACTAAGCTTTCTGAACAGGAAGACACATAGCAGTTTGTGGAAGTCAGAAGTCCTACTACCATAGTTCTTGTGATGATTGGAGAAGATGCAAATTAGGTAAACTTGTCAGTGATAGACAACAGTACTAGGAAGCTGATAAAGAGGAGCAGACTTGAATCATGAAGGACTTTGGCTGTGAGGTGTGAAAAAGACAGTTTCTGTAAGGAAGTCATGAAAACGGAAACCTGTGGAGTAGGAATGAGCTGGCTGAGGGTGAAGCTGGTGGAACAGGTGCTCAGCTGTTAAGTGTCAGCAAATGGGGCAACTACTACTACTCCTCTGAATGGGAATCAAATAAGCTCACATGGCCAGATGATAGCCATAGAGAAAAATTCACACAGAAAGAGATAAGAAACAAGACAGTTGATCATGTGAGGACTGGAAATTCACTCTGAGGATATATTCAGGAAGCAATATAATCTTGTGTCTGTTTTTTTCAGAAAACTATTTGAGTGCTGATTGGTGAGCTGATGGAAGATGGAAAGAGTCAAAGGAGAGAAATTAGTTATGAACCAGGTGCAGGCAAGAGGATGGAGATAAGAGGCTAGAGTCTTGATATGGTGTGAAACTATAATCGACAGGACTTGGTGGATGAAAGGGAGAATAATATAAGAGCACCCCTTTAGATTCTGATCCAAACTACTGAGTAAATGAGTGGCTGCCATCATATTGTTCACCAGTGAGAAACTGGGAGAGAAAAACAGTGGGAGAAACCAAGAATTCTGTTTGGGAAGGCAGCTTGGTACATATGTCAGACATTTAAGTAGTGACAAGTATCAAGTTGCTATAGAGAAATGGCACTCTGTAGAGGAGGAGGATTTGGGTGCATATTTATGACATCAGCATGTTGGTAGCACATAAGGATTGGAGATTTGTTGATAGCAGAGAGAGAAGACAGAGAGAGACAGAGAGAGAGATGCAGAGGGAGACAGAGAGACAAAGAGACAAAGAGACAGAGACAGACAAAGACAGACACAGAGTGAGAGTAAGTAAGAGAGAGATAGACACACAAACAAAAAACACACATACAGAGAGAGAGAGACACACACACACACACACACAGATATAGAGAGACAGAAACAGAAACATGCATATAGTAACACAAGAGTAATAGCAAGCAAGCAAGCAAGAGAAAGACAGAAAGACACACACACACACACACACACACACACACACAGACACACACACACATACACACATGGAGAATATAACAGAGAGGTAGAAGAAAAAAGAAAAAGGAGATTCTGGGCATATATAAAATGTTCTAACATTTAGAGATTTGGTAGTACGAAACAGAGAAAGATAGTGAGAAGTGCCTGTTATTTAGTGGACTTGGAGTGAGAATACTGTTCCAAAAGGTTTAGTGGTGGTGGTTGTTGATTGTTGCAAAAAAATTTTTAATCATAAAAGTACAAAGATTAGCTGACAAACCTTGGAAACTGTCAATCACAACAACAATTTCTATGGAGTTGGCTGAGGAATGAGTGGACAATGAAGAACAGTGACAATGAATACAGATAAGAGTCTCTAGGCATAAAATAATCATATTATAAAGTAAACAGTTGTAACATAATTAAATTTAACTTTGTATACTAGAGTAAATGGAATATTTACCAGTTTATAATTACATTACTTATCTCTAGATGGAAATTAATTAACAGAAAATGATAGTCAATGGTAGATCCAGAGAAGGGAGGCTAGGTGCATGAATCCAATGATGTCAGTGCAGTCGGCTCAGAGGGAGGGGGCCAGGGGATGAGGAAGAAAGGGTCAGTCTTCATTGCAGAGTCTACTATTGAAGGACCAAGAGAATTGTTCAGATTCACTATTGTACCAAATCTGAAAGATTATCATCTCTTCTGGATATTGTCCTTGTCAAAACAACATTCTCACCAACAAGAAAGCATCCTAAATTGGCTTAGTTCCAGAGGGATGGGAAAGAAACTAGCAACCACAGAAAGGACTTGTGATAGAAAGTAGTGACAGATACTTTGGTAGAGAAATTATTTTGGAGATGCAGGTTTTCCTTTTTCAGTTTTGTTTTTCTCCTTCTAAGAAGCAAGAGAACAAGATAAAGTACACCTGACTCAACAGATATATAACTGACAGTGTGAACTCTTTTAGGCTAGTTTATTGCCAATACTCTGTACCACAACAGAGTACCACAGACAAAATGTTTTTTACACAGTTTTTCTGCCCCTTCACAGTATTGGAGACTATATGTCTGAGGTCAAGGTTCAGTATTTCTGTTCCTCACTGCCTTGTAGACTGCTGGTTGCTGTATGTATCCTTACATGACATTTTTCTTGTCATAGAGAGAAAGAGAGGGGGGCAATCTCCTTGGTCTCCTTTTCTTCTTCTTAAAGAGACCAATCCTGTTAGATTTAATTATGTAATGACATTTAACCTTAACTTACCTTTAAAGGATGTATCTTCAAATATAATCATATTGTATTGGGCAGAGAGAGTCAATGTATGAACCCTTTTTGGAGACAAGGTATAGGTATCTTTAGCTAGTCTGGAACTCGCTATCTGGGTCAAGCTAGAGATCTTCTAGTCTTTGCCTCCTGAATATTGGGATGAATGATGGCTTCCATCACCATGCATGGACCAACAAATGAGAATTTACCAAACACAATTCATCCCATAATAAGTGCTTTTCTTACAACTGGAGGTGATATCCCTTGCTGATAGGTCGTGGTAAGAAACAAAATTTCACAATCATTTATAGCAGTTTGATTTCATTCTCAACTGGGATATGGTACTTTGGGAATTTGTTTAAATTTCAAAGTAAACAATATTGGGAATTGGGAGTGATAGGCAAAGAATGTTGGAGAGAGTAAGGATAGGTTAGGAAATATGTAATTTTATCCAGGGTGTCTTCCTTGAAATGGTACATCATTGGATTTAACCTTAGTTTACTAATGTTTTTACTTTGTAGTAGGACAATGACATAAAACAATTTTCTGTTGAATTTTGTTGGAAAAAACTCATTTTATCTTTTAAAATAACATGCATATACACACTAATGAGCATAAAGAATAGCAGGTATGGAGGAGAGTGTTAACTCTGAATTTACAAATAATTCTTGGATTCATTGTTTTCACTTTATGGTAACAAAAGTAACCAAAAAAGCAACCCAAGCCAGAAAGGTTCGTTGCTGAGAGTTTTTGCTGGGGAAGACAAGAGCTCAGTGGGAGTAAGTGGCAGATACTCTTCACAACACTGAACCAGGAAGCAAGCCGCAGGAAGCAGTTTCCCTATTTGCTTCTGATCCTTTGTTGTATTCTGTGCTGTGTGTATGCCCTGTATACTGTGTTGATTTATGTTTCTTAGAATTAGTTGGAGACAACCCTGTGCCTCATTTTGTTCTCCATTTTTAAGATTGATTTGAATAAATAGCCAGTACTTTTTGACGTCACCGAACCTTATAAATGTCGATAGTTTCTCATAGAAGAACAAGAAAATATTTGCTTCTCTCTTATAAATCTTCCTCTTTAGGAGCACAACAGCTTTAAAGGGGAGCTATATAGAACAATACAGAGACTCTATCTATAAGAGAGTTAGTCTTGGGTGATAATAAAGAGGTGAATATCTACACAATGGAGTACTTACCTCCTTATATCTTGAATACTTATCTCCTTTCCTATCTTGGATAATGATATGAAAAGAGAAATGGTATATTATATTTTTTATTTGTTTAAAAGAATTTCTTTTATTTAAAAAGATTTATTTATTTATTTTTACGTATGTGAGTACACTGTAGCTGTACAGATGATTGTGAGCCTTCATGTGGTTGTTGGGAATTGAATTTTAGGACGTCTGCTCCCTCCTGACCCGAGTCCAACCCCCACTCGCTCTGGTCGGCCCCGCTTGCCCAGTCCCTGTTCCCTCCGGCCTAAAGATTTGTTTATTATTATAAATAGGTACACTGTTGGTGTCTTCAGCCGCACCAGAAGAGAGTGTCAGATCTCATTATGGGTGGTTGTGAGCCATTTTTTTGTTGCTGGGATTTGAACTCAGGACCTTCAGAAGAGCAGTCAGTGCTCTTAGATGCTGAGTCCTCTCGCCAGCCCTTGAGCGTATTTTAATGCTTGAAAGAATAGTTTTTTTTGTTTTTTTTTTTTTACAGAATATTCCTATTTATAGGTAATATTTCACAAATCAGATTGAGGTGACTTGTATTGGATAATGATATGAAAAGAGAAATGGTATTATTCATTTCTTAGTAGAAGGCAGAAGAGCCATGGCATATTTTTACCAGTTTCTCTTCTGCTTTACAAAGTAGAAAAATGCAAGTAGACTCTTGTCAACTAGGATTCCTGAGTGTGGGTGATACAGAGGAGTCTATTCCTATCTCCCACTCATACTTAATCACAATGACCATGTTGCATGAGAAACATACACTGTAATTTGAAGCCACTGCATATTTGATGCAATTTAGCAGTAGGTTTGATTTTATGAACAAAATTGTTATTAAAGCATAAGCTAATCAATACTATAGAAAATTGGATCTAAAGTAAAAATATTCTAAGATAAAAGTCTAAATTATGTGATACTGGTTTAAGAATTGGAGTATAACAATCTATAATAATTTATGTACTGCACTGGGAACATTCTTGGAGAAGCTTGGCATCATGGTGGATACCTTAAATTTCAGCAAGTGAGAAATAGAGACAAGAGGACAAGTAGTTCAAGGTCAGCTTTAGCTCTATAGTAAATTGAAGATCAGCTAGAACTATGTGACTCTTTTCTCGTTTTGTTCACCACTATGAAAACCAACAAACAACAACAAAACAAATAAAAACCAAAAACACCAAACTAAAGCAACTAAGCAACCAACCAACTAAAACCATGTGGAATGAAATGGAAAAGGAACAATTTAGAAGGAGAAGTCACAAGTGTAATAACTTTATAACTCACAGGGAGAAAGTTTTTTTTTAAGAAAAAGTATTAGAAATGTGAGGTAGCAACTCCTCATGTCTAGGCATTACAAGCTCAGAGAAGAGTCAATCTGTTTACAAGTGAGGTTTAATATTATTTTAACTATATCTATCAGAATCTAAGCTTTCATGAGGCAAGACCTCACTACATAGGCCAAGGCTGGCCTCTGATCTCCTAACTCTAACTCCTGAAAGTTGGGATTATAAGTATGGGCCACTTTACTTTAGGGAAGAGACTTAAATCTAGAAATCAGAATCTAGAAGCAGATGCATCACAATCCCAACTAGTAAGTACAAACGACACAGCCATTAAAATCCAGCCACGTGATCAGTATCAATGCTAGTGTTTTCTCATTAGCGCTGTTGCTAAAGCTTATGAATGCCTGAAGGAAGCATTCAGCAATCCTTTAAATTGAGCCTTCATCAGATAAAAAGAGAGCCACATGGTTTTCCTCTAGTCTTGACAGCCTGGTGCTCATTATTGGAGAGCAACAGGACAGTAAGAAAGCAAAACCAAGAAACTAAACAAATCAAAGTATGTCTAGAAGTAAAAATATACAATGGCCATTGTCTCCTGGAAACAACCACAACCAAATAAAGAGAACCTGCTGCATTTTATATAGATAAACTAATAGCCTATCGTAAAATAGTTTCTGACTTAACAGAATTGTCCCCTAACATCAGAATTAAAGTAACTTAGATGCCAAGGAGCCTTAATACTGACTTTCTAACATTCATGAGTGTGTAGATTGGTAATTATTGAAACTTACTCCCTGGCATTTTGTGATTCTGTTCCTGATGAAGGTCCAGCTTAGGGTTTTACATATGTTAATACTCTACTACTGAGCCACATCATTGGCATACAGTTTTATGCAGTTGTTTTTTAAAATTATGATTAGTAGACAAACTGATTTCATTTTTATTTTAAGCTCAGTGCTCACACAGATATGTGTAGACTCAACAAGTTTAGTGGCCCATACTTATAATCCTAACTTTCAGGAGTTAGAGTTAGGAGGTCAGAGGTCAGCCTTGACCTACGTAGTGAGGTCCTGCCTCATACAAGCTTAGATTCTGATAGATATAGTTAAAATAATATTGCAAGGAACCTATGGGATATAGCTTCTGGAATACCCAACTGACCTTCCATATCAGTGAGTGCAAGTCCTGTCAATTCACTGGAGTTTTCTGTTTTGCAACATATCTATATCATGATATACTTTTGAGATTTTAAAGGTCTATTAAGAATGACAAAAGATAATTTAAATTATGTATCTAACCAATAGTCCTTGCTAATTGTGCAACACGAAGCTTCTGGAAAATTTACCCGAGTAGCAATAAATGTTTGATAAATAAGGTATATTTGATTTGGTATGGGTCAAAAATCTGAAATTTAGCATTCTACATGTGAAATAGGAAACTTTTGCCAACTTAACTTTAGAGTAAATTAGTTAAGAGACACTTTCCTATAAAAGTAAGGACTAGTTTTATGAATATCTTCAGTATATGACTAGGGGTACATTATCATGTTCACCAAGAATGAGAAAAGACCAGCACATGCTACAATTATTTTGTTTTATATTTAGTGAGATTTACATTTTAAGTTACTATTATTAATATTATTATTTTATGTGTATATGTACAGAGCAGAGGACAGCTTGAAGGAGTCAGTTCATTTTCTCTTCCCTCCATGTGGATCATACTTAAGTCTTTAGGTTTACATGCTGTGCCATCTCTTCTGTCCAACGGTTAATAGGAGAGAGGTCCAGATGGAAAGGGAGGTGGGAAGGAACTGGGAGGAGTAGAGAGGAGGGAACTGCAATCAGGATATATTGTATGAGAAAAGGATCTATTTTTAATAAAAGTGGAAAAAGATTTAAATACAAATGTATATGTAATTCATAAGTAATTTACATTGCTAAATTCTTTAGAATTTTAGATGAATATTTATATTTGATACTTTATATAGAATAAAACTCTACTATACTTATGTAAATTAGTTAAAAGCAATTTGGTGGTTATCTTCAGCTATGAACAGAGATGAAATTTTCAAACTGATTTGAGGAATTATCTAATCAATGTGCACAAACAAAATGAAATGTCGTATGGTACAAATCAATTTCAGACTGAAATAATGTCATCTCTTTATGTAATCCATGCTTCCTATACATACTAACTAAAGCTGAGTCAAACTCAGATCTTTACTTTTCTATTGTCGTGTAATGTCCCTTTTAAAAGCATGGTAATCCAAAGTTCAGAAGTGAGATTCCTCACCAAAATACAACTTGGAAGGAAAGCCAAAAATGTGTATTATTAACTTCACTTCCTGTTATATTTTGTATATGGATTTTTACATTTGAATTTCCTATAAAAGTAGGGGCTACATTTTTATGTATGTTTTGATGTGCTCATCTAGGGATAAGTGCTTTTTAAATTTTCTGTTTGTTTTTCAGATAGACTGTTTTGTAGCTCAGGATGGTTTTGAACTCACTGTGTAGATATATGGACCTTGAACTTTTCATTATCCTGTCTCCATCTCTCAAATGTTGAGTATGCTTCACCAACCCTGGCAAACATTTTCCTGGCCTCTCTTCTCTTCTCTTCTCTTCTCTTCTCTTCTCTTCTCTTCTCTTCTCTTCTCTTCTCTTCTCTTCTCTTCTCTTCTCTTCTCTTCTCTTCTCTTCTCTTCTCTCCTCTCCTCTCCTCTCCTCTCCTCTCCTCTCCTCTCCTCTCCTCTCCTCTTCTCTCCTCTCCTCTCCTCTCCTTCCCTCCCCTCCTTCCCCTCCTCTCTTTTCTTTCTTTCTTTCTTTCTTTCTTTCTTTCTTTCTTTCTTTCTTTCTTTCTTTCTTTCTTTCTTCCTTCCTTCCTTCCTCTCTTCTTTCTTTCTTTCTTTCTTTCTTTCTTTCTTTCTTTCTTTCTTTCTTTCTTTCTTTCTACAGTACTAGGGATTGAACCCAGGTCCTTGTACATGATAGGCAAATGTTCTACCTCTGAAATACATCCACAGTTTCTTTCTCTCTACAATTATTTATAAGCATTTCATTACACATATCAGTGTTTGAATAAGGAAACAGAGGCTTACTAAGGCTAAAAAAGCTCACCCAAGATTATAGTGCTGAAATTGGTAAAATTGGCCATGAGATTCGTCCTTTTCTGATAAATGTTACTTCACCTTCCACAGTATTTTCACATTCATTTAACTACACTCTAGAGAACTGTATGAATAAAGAAAACAAGACAAGTAAGAAGTTACATTGGATTTTCTTCCAAATGTAAAATTTATATGATCTTCTAAATGTTACACATTTTAAATGTCAACAGATAATTCAACAAAATTCATGGCCTAAATTTGTTCTCAGAACATTGGAATCTCTAATGGGATTGATAAAGCACGGAACGTTTGTCTATTTTAACACAGAAATTTTTGT
>CACVCL010032049.1:0-21594 GCA_902729485.2 Mus minutoides | reverse complement strand
CCCCCCCCCAAAAAAAATTGAATAGTCCTAAGTCAATGCTTTTAGGAGAAACTTTGACCTATTTTCTTTTTCAAGGAAAAGAAAAGAGTACAACTCTATTTTCTTCCAAGATTTCATGAGTGCTTTTGAGGTCCTTCTAAGAATTGGATGATTTGATAGGTGATGGTGGAAAAGGTATCCAGTTTGAGAGGAGAATATATTGCAGGAACCATAGATACAGATGTATAAATCCCATGTGGGTTAAGGTAACTACTTTTTATAGTGCATATATAAAGTATTTACTAGTAAGTGCTCTAAAATCTATGTCTCTCTTTATCTACCTATGATTCTTCTATCTCTATATTGATTACCTATCTAGCTTTCCATAATCCTTCTTCCCGTATTTATTTCTTTTGCATGGACTGATTTGTGGAAAATGTATTAATTCAACACTCAGAATAAAACAGTATTGCTAGATGCATGATTATGCAGAAACCATGTTGTGCCTTGTTCAATGACAGATCCATTCCTAGCTGAATGTACAAGTTCAGCTTCTTGATGACAGACTGCCACATTCATAATTCACTTCTTGAATAGCCACATATTTCTTATACATATAACATCCTCTATTTCCCTATCAAGTTTTTATAAAGTGTGGGGTTTCAAAATGGCACAAGACAGTTTCTTAATCCCTGTGTCAGAGTGTGATGACCTACTGTCTTACAGACTCAAAGCAGTCAATCACAGATGAATAAATGGCATGGTTGGATAGCCATTTTAGCTCTGGGTTAAACCACAGTATCGGAAATAACTGGAACACAGATCATCTTGCTGTGAAAGTATTCAATCCCGGCTCAACCTATGGCAAAGTTAAATTAGTAGAATGTTTATCTTTCAAAGTGTTCAATTGGAGTGTTCAAATTTTGATGCATTTTAGTCGGAGACTAATTAGCAACTAGCTGACTGCTAAATGGACTGTCACCTTTCCTTTTGACAACTCACTAAAAATTAGCCTCTCTGTGTTATTTGAACATTGGGGGAATGGGTTGGGAGGGCTGAAGCTAAAGATGGGATTTCACTTGGAACATTTATAGAGAATTTTTAGTATGCTGCTGATATTTAAGGACTTCAGTAAATGTAAAAGAGGGGGAAAGGTTGCAGATGACAGACAGTGAGTCCTGCTCAGCAGGCGTTGACTACACAGTCAAAGTATAAATGGATCTCGTTCCTTTTAAATGTTAATAAGCTTCTGCACTAGAAAGGATTTCATATGTAGTTGCTATAATATCAGATATTGGCCTGTTCTGTCGTTCCTAAGGTATATCTGATATTTGATTGCCGCTAAAGTTAGGTAAGAGGAAATCCAAATCCAAAAGATGTGTTTAAATATGATCACATATATCTATATATCTATATATCACATATATCTATCTATCTATATCTATATCTATCTATCTATCTACATATATATATATATATATGTAGATAGATAGATAGATATAGATATAGATATAGATAGATAGATATATTCCTTGGGAAGTAAATAGAAAATATATTGTCCTTCAAAAAAATCTTTTCTTCGTGTATTTTTGTATAGAATTGAATTTTTCTCTAACATGGTAATATTTACCTTATTGATTAAAAATTGCATGAAAGGTGGGCATGAGCAGGCCAGAGGTAAGCAGGCTCTCTCCTGGACTGTGCTTACACACAATGGTTTTTCTAAGGGTAACCGTGGTATTTCAGGTTTGGCTACCTATGTTGACAGAGTTCAGTGTTAGAATTATAACACCTTAAAATTGCTTCATTGTATTCTTACTGTGCTTACTGCATGTCGGGGGGGGGGAGGGGGAGATCTAGATGTAAAAAATGGTTCCTTTCCAAATCAGATAGGATAAATCACTTTGAAAACTATAGATTTCAGGAATTTATCCCCTCTGGTCGGGTAAAATAGATTAAGCTTGTTCACAGCTCAGCTCACTCTAAGCTCTCACACCACCTGCCTTCATGTCCCGTGTCATTTCAGGCCAAGCATCAGGCTCCTGAAATTAGACTATTATAATATTTCCTGAAATTCTGTGTAATTACTCTCTGAGACCACACTCTGGGATGAAAGAATGGACTTTTTCTGGGAAGAAGTAGCTATTTTTATATCCTTTGTCTGAATAAGATGCATATCCTGAGATACACAGTGGAGATTTAGAAGTCAGTTAATGACCCAAAGAGGGGAGGATCATGGCCACCTGCATACTGATTATGAAAAGGGGGGCACGGGTCTGCAGTTAGCTCAGCCTTATTAGTATAACCATGGGAATTTTGCAAAAATTCAGGACCAGAAGACATAATAGCTAAGCAAGAGCTATCTCTATTATCGACCCGGTTGATGTAGAACTTAAACTCTCGAGACTCTTTCTAGTGTAGATTGTAACTGTAGTACAAGACACAGTGTGTAGATAAGACTGAAATTGTTTGTAATGTTCTTTTCGTAGGTAACTTCAATATCGTACTCTTATAAATATATTTTTTGTTTTGAGTCGTAATCGTAAAACACATTATTGTTTCCGAATAGACTACCTGCCTATAAGGCATCAGGAGAACTGATGAAGAATTGTGTTGCAAAACCACAATGAAAGGGCACACATGAATAGCCAAACATTTCTGTGGCACGGGAAAGCTGCCCATGAAAGGTGGAACTGTTAAATATAACGAGGACATTGCAAACTCAGAATAGAAAGCGTTGATTAGAGGGAAGAAAGGAAGCGTGACAAATGCAACCTGGTGACCTCCAACACTTCTGGTGTCAGGTTGTCTCTTACACCCACTGGGGGGCACTTGGTTGTTTTTCTATCATTGACTTTTATGCAGTACTAGGGTTCAGAATGCTTTAGCCCAGGTGTCAGATCTGAGTGGTAAGTTAGTCTATGTATAGCCCTCAACCTAAGAATAGTTTCCTGCATACACAGTTGTGTGTCTGTACATGTGTACGCATGAGGAGGCTAGAGCCCAATGCCAAGCTTTTCTTCCTCAGTAGCTTTCCACTCTACTCTCTGAGATAGTCTCTCTCTGAACCCAGAGCTCACCTCCTGGCTTTGCCAGCAAAGCTAGAAGCATCCTTTTGTGCTGCCTCCTCAATGCTGAGAGAGCAAATGCCTTGGTTCTCTGTTCCTTTGTTTGTTGTTTGTTTGTTTGTTTTTATATAAGTCCTGGGGATAAGACTAAAGCAAGTAAATCACCTACCATCTTTCCAGCCCCATTTTCATACATTTTTAAAGCACCGTTAAAAGAAAGTAGATGGAAGAAGTACACAACAGAATTGTATGTGGGCTGCAACATCTAAAATATTCATTATCTGAAGCAGTTCATAAAAAACAAGTTTTTATTTCTTGATTTACAGTCACCTTTCCCTTATTTTATGTAGTCTCTACTGGCATAATGCAAGGGAAAGGATGTCTAGAGGTATAACAATGATATAAGTGTGGAAATTTGGATCACCAAAAACATGCCAGCTGTAGACAATAGTCACTGGAAATCAAAGTTGGCTCCAGAATGACCAATTTCTCTCCACTTTCCTGGGAAGAAAATTTAAAAGAGGTTGAAAGGGAAAAGGAGGGAAGTTTTGGAAAAAACAAAACAAAATGCATGCTCCTGATGATTCAGCTAGCCCTCCTAGGACTTCTGTTTCATATTTTGCTAAAAATTTGTTAGCTCCAAAGGGCAAGGAAGACCACCATTTTTTTTTTCTTGTTTGATCCTCAGTAAAGAAGACACTGGATGTGATGGATTAGACAGAAGACAATGAGGATGTAGCAGAGAGCCAAGAGCAGGTTTCTGAAGCTATTTCTCCTGAACCCTAACCCCTATCTTGAAGCAAGATCCAAATTATCCCTGTATCTGTGGTATGGTCCTAAAGTGAACCAGTAGATCTTATGGACTATACATCCTTTCCCTTTGCTTTTCCTATCCAAAAGTTGTTGGTTGCAGAAAGATTCCAGCAGCAAAATCAAGAAAGGGTATTCTTATTGATAGAGGAACCAATTTTTAAGCCCCACCCACCCCCTTGTGTGCTCAGGAAGCTTCTGTACTGGCAAGAGCACATAGTGGGCTACAAATCTAACACAGTAAATGGGCTGGGATAGCCAGAGACAGCAGAAAAGCTCTACACACTTAAACATTTGCATTAACATTGGAAAAGAAATAAAACAAGGAGAAACATCCTCTGTAAGTACTGAGGCTACATATTTTTTATCTGATTTCTAACTCTCGAATGGTGACCCGCTTAATAACAATAAGCAATATCCTAAAAATAGCAGACTAGAGATAGTAAACATCTCCACCAGAATAATTAGATGAACATTATTTATGCACTCTCCCTTGCAGCAGCCCAGCTTCTGGTCCATATGTTTGTTTTATTAACAGCAGCCACAGAATTCACTCAGAATATTCTGAAAGTGAAGAATGTGTTTGTGATGGTTTTCAGGTTCTGATTGTGGTAACAAGTAGTACAAGGCTACCCCAGAATTTTTGAGTTATTCCCCTGTGATGTGGGCAGGCTTTGTAACAATAAAGCTGGCAGTGGAGTGCCAGCAAGACCTTTGCCACTGTCATGCCATGTAATCCCTACAAAGAAGGCATTATTTTTACCACTTGTAGAAGAAGAAGAAGCTGAAACTCAGAAAGGTTAAATGCTTTGCCTAGAACCACACAGCTAACAAAGTAGAGTCTGATCAAGAGACATGCTCACCAAGTCTTTAATACATTTTAAGTCATTTCCTAGACGTTTCAACATTGCATGTGTCATGTTAATTCTTGACCTTTGAGACAGGATGAAGGAACATCATTTGTAGAGAGTTATTATGTTGTTCCAATTCAACCAGGCAGAAATTTATGTAGTCCAAGTTGAACCCAAGACTGTCCTATCAAAGACACAGATCTTTTGATGTCTCATGGTACAGTGGTTGCTGATATTTGGTTAAAAACATAATAACCAGACAGATGATGACCAAGTTCCTCTCTCATGTTACTTTTACCAATGGAGCTCTGCACCTAACATCAAGTACATATTTTTTTTCCTCTTTATTAGATATTTTCTTCATTTACATTTCACATGTTATCCAGAAATTTTCCCTTACCCTCCCGCATCCCCGCCCTGCTCCCCTACCCACCCCCTCCCACTTAATGGCCCTGGCGTTCCCCAGTACTGGGGCATATAGAGTCTGTATGACGAAGGGGCCTCTCCTCCCAATGATGGCCAACTAGGCCATCTTCTTCCATATATGCAGCTAGAGACATGAGCGCAGGGGGAACTAGTTAGTTCATGTTATTCTTCCACCTAGAGGGTCGAAGACCCCTTCAGCTCCTTGGGTACTTTCTCTAGCTCCTTCCTTGGGAGTCCTGTGTTCCAACTAATAGCTGACTGTGAGCATCCACTTCTGTGTTTACCAGGCACTGGTATAGCCTCCCACAAGACAGCTATATCAGGTACCTTTCAGCATTATCTTGCTGGCATATGCTATAGTGTTTATTTTGGTGGCTGATTATGGGAGGGATCCCTGGCAGCCGCCGTCACTGGTTGGTCCATCCTTTTGATTCAGCTTCACACATGATCTCTGTAACTCCTTCAGTGTATGCTTTGTTCTTTATTCTAGGAAGGGGCAAAGAGATCACATGTTGAACTTCATTCNATCCTTCCATCTTCTGAGATCTTCCTCAATTTCTTTCTTCAGAGACTTGAAGTTCTTGTCATACAAATCTTTCACTTCCTTCGTAAGAGTCACACCAAGATATTTTATATTGTTAGTGACTATTGTGAAGGGTGATGTTTCCCTGATCTCTTTCTCAGCCAGTTCATCCTTTGTATAGAGAAAGGCCATCGATTTATTTTTAAGTCCTTGGAAGAACCTGATAAATTAGCAGCAGCCACAAGTGAGGTACAAAATGGTAACTCTCAGCACATAACAAATTTCAAAAGAAAATATTCCTCAATAAGAGGGATTTGTGTTGATGTGCTGTTTTCCCACCTGGCCTCCTGCAAGGCACACAGCAAGTGCAGTGCATCCGACATGTCGACAGAAAACCAAGCTTTTCATATGACTTCCTTGGCTCTGAGACTAAGTCACCCATGTCTTCAGCATTGGTCATAGGTCTGGGATGGTACTTTTAAAGGATATATGCTCAAGTGATCTTAATTGTGTGATGTAAAGAAAAGGAACCAAGCAAAGGCTTAGTGTTGTACTTACTGTCTGTGTTGGAACCAAGTTCAGCTTGGCTGCATAGCCTCAGACAACTGGGAGATGATTCTAAGGAAGTACTGGATAGGATCCTTGACCAAGGCATAGTAGAGATGCTTAAAACAGCCTCAGAGGTATAGATCCTTACATCTGAAAGTCAGTTCAGCATTCAACTTATTGAATCATTAGTGGGGCCAGAGAAAAGGGCAGAGGGTTTGGCATCCAGGCAAATTTGAGACGAAAGCCTCATTCTATCCCTGATTGGATCCTCTCACCTTGTGTGAATTTATTTACCATATCTAAGACTCAGTTGCTTCAATTCTAACGACTTCCATGTGTACTGTTTAAAATGAATCTGAACTAGTCGATATTTGTCCTAGGCACAGGAAACAGCATGGAGCTATAGAGAGTAGAGGCTCAATCAGAAGCATTCTCCTGACCTTGCTCTTCAGTGTTTGGCCATCAATACTCTAGTTTCCTCAGATGATCAATATGAATAATAAAAAGCTTTTGGGAGTATTAGCTAAGAATACACATATGAAGTACCTATCACAGTCCCCAATACAAATGTGGTCACAGGAAATCATCATCTCCTAAAACCATTATTTTCCATTACTGGAACTTTCTCTTCAGCCACAATATCTATATTTTAATTAGTAGTATAATTCACAAAATTATATTATATTTGTCTGTAATTTTCAGACATGCATAAGAATTAGAATTAAAAGAGTGATTCTGTGCCTCGACAATACCTCAACAATGGTGTTTGCCTGGTTTTAGCCATCACACCATGTGGACTTGTCTAGAACAGGTGGGCCCTGCATTAACACATTACTCTGTCTGCTCTACCAGACAGCCAGAGCCCAATGACCTGCCACCTGCCAATGCTTATTATCATAGAATCACTGAATAGCTATGCTAGGCTTTGCTAGCAGCTTTTAGTCACTCACTTCATGCTTCTTGTGGCAAATTACATTTGACTTTCAATTTAAAATCCAGGACACTCAAAAGTAAAGCCTCGGTGTAATCATGGTGATAGAGCAGAAGCACGTGCCATTGTTGACTGGAGGATTTTTCCATTTGTCAAAAAATATCCCTACTTGAACATGTTCCTTAGTCTCCCTATTCGCCAGAGGAGGATAAAGGCTGACCCTTCCAGACCAACAGGGAAACAGAGCATGAGGAAGAATCCTCAGAAAGCAGAGGGTTACTCTCCTATTAGATGACATAGAGTTAGGTTTGGTTCACTGAGCATGAAATGAATGGGAACAAAAGCATATCTCAGCAATAAACTCTCCATCTTATTTAATCAAATATGTATTTGCATATCGCTTTGGCAATGATATCAGGTCCTCCAATTGATGAGCTAATATGCAGTCTGTCCAGAAGAATGGTCTGGATGGGCACTCTCGAGTAAGAAATACTAGCAGTGTTTCCAGCGTGACACTTTGGTGGCTAGTAAGGTTATTTGTAAATCTCTTTGGGTATCGTTTGGTTACTTAACTACAGAAATGCAATCTTGGATTCAGAATATGGAGAGTTTCGATAGTTGATCGCAACAGCATTATCAATTGCAGGGAAATTTGAAAAGTTTGGTCAACTCTGAGTAGGAAATCTGACGTGTTTATATTTGGCCCTGCGCTGCAGTCGTAAGCTTTATTTGAATGAGGATGTTAAAATTAGGGTACAGGATGTGCATAATATGAAATACTTGATGCTTTCAATATATTGGAAACCTTAAAATCAATGGCATATTAGGGAATTATTTAAGTCTAACTCCTTAACTCTTCTAATAATTCTTTGTTATGCTTCTTCCCATACATTACTGTCATTCTAATTCATAAATAATTTCCTCCTTTCATGCTTTTCAGTTAGACCACAAACCAATAGTCGTAGAAGGCAAATTTCATTGCTAAAATCTTTACAAGTGCTAAAACTATCAAATTCTACAATTTAACTTACTCTTGGAGATATGTAAATTATATATTCAAATTTACACTATCTAACAACACATATTCTGAACATGGGTTGAGGCTGCATGTAAAGCTGGCATTCATAAAGATTTAACGAATATCCCCATGCAATAGTTTATAAAAGTACACAAAACCTTGTTTTCCCCATCACATTATGTATACCCAAGGCAAAGAGCTATGTGACCTACCCCCAGAAGAGCTGAGCAGGCGTTCTCCTGCTCATAGCTTTTCTACTCTCCTCATTTGCTGATGATTTCAGGTGTTCCTAGTTTCCTCACACGATCAGCTCTTCTGCCATTTTGTTGAGGTGTGGAGCTTAATGAGAAGAAAACACTGCCTTGGCTACACAATGTTTTCAACTTCATGACTTGAGAACTGAGACCAAGAAAGAAGGATGAGGATGAAGACAATCGTTTCAGAGATTTTCAGAATGTGAGCACCGCCACTGTTCATCAGTTGCATCTCTCACTTCTCTTTGATTGGGGAGGAGCTATGCACTGCACTTCTTACCGGAAGTAGGTCTGCCCTGAGCCAGTGTCTCATTATCTCCTGCAACTTGGAACTAGAGTCTTATTCATCACTAATGCTCAACAAGTGGTAGTTTCTTAAACNGACAGCTCATTTTATCACTAGCAACAAACTTTGTGAATTGTTTCCCTTGTAGAGACAGGCACACGTCACTCATCTTTTAAAAAACGTCAGACAAACACAAATCTACTGATTTGCCTGCCAGTAATTCAAGTTTTGAGAAGAAATTGTCTTTCAGGAGAAGTGACAAGTTCAACTGGAGAAGTACTTTTTGTTTAGATGGCCACTATGCTTCAGTATGCATAAGTAATGTATATAAACATTCTATTCTATCATTAATAATAATACAAAGGCATATTCAAGGGTCAAGAGTTAATTAATTTGATTGATGCCAAGACCATTAATTTCCCTAATGATCTTTTTTGACTATTTACAAGAACTAAGATGTGTATGTTTTTGAAGATTTTGTCTTCTTTCCTCCCATTACTTTCTTCTATAATCTTGATCTCATTTTAAATATCCTGAAAAAAAAATGTATCTAAGTCAATCAGATCCAAAAGGAATTCCTTAAAGTCCTTCTCAAGTCAAGTCACTAATTTCAATTCAAAGTCATTACACTTCACCCTTACACCTCTCCTTGTATTTAGCAGACAGCCAGTCAGCAGACTCATTCATGATTATGGATTTATAGGGTCTGACCTCATCAGGAAATTGGCAGGCCAGGCACAACCATTTCAGGCCACACCATACTGAGAGTCAGCACTGCCAACAGTTTGGAGTGGTCGAGTTACACAGCAGGCACTGTGAAAAAGATGCCCTGTCCCCAGCACTGCCAGCTTGTCTTTCTCCAGAGATTACGTTTGAGGAAGTTCGTGCCAGAACATTCTGCTTCTACTGAGTGCTTAAATGCTCTTAGCAGGAAGAGAGGGAGCGGGATCTGTTCCCACTGAGACTACAAAAATAGGTAGTTTGCAAAAGTGAAACCTCTCCAGTCAGCTATCTGTGTTTAGGAGAGAGCCCTTGACCCAAAGGAGATATGTTAAACATACTTTTGTATTTTCAGACTTTTCATTTTTAAAAGAGCTTTTTCTTTAGTGATTGCAGAGAGCTGTTTCATATGATCCATCACAAGCCATTTCTCCTGCTTTTTCACTTGGGACTGTGTTCTGCATTGTGTCTTCCCAATAGACTGCCATAGTCTTTGCTGAGATCCCGCTCAGCAAGACCCAAACCATTTGCTTCTTCTCGTGAACCTGTCTGAGTCTAACTTCCATCAACTTCTCAATTCCAAAATCACCCCCTACATTAAAGAATAAAAGCATGATTCTGCTGCTCCAGCCTAAAACATAGCTTCTACTTCTGGGTAGATTTGGTCCTGATGTTAGAAAATATTTGCCAATGACCTTTGATCAATTCCTTGTTTTAGATGTATCTCTGTGCTTTTCAAATCCAGTTACTTTCCTGCCAGCTTCTTCCCAGATTCTTCAGAACAACAACTGATATCTATACGCCATCATTTACAAAGTACTTCCACACACAACAGGAGGCAAAATAGACAAATCATTTGCTGTACGCCAAGCATTGGATAAGACATTTCATAACCATTACTGTAGTTCATCCTCAAAACTCTCTGCAGGGTTTTCTCTTCCTAGTTTACACACGAAAAACATAAAATCTGCTGGTAAATGGAATCTGCCTCTTGATCTTTGCACAAGCTATACCAAAACGCATCATTGCTTCACACCAGTGTCTTTTCCTAAGGAGATTTGTGATGGCCAAAATCCATCTAGTATTTATAATTCTATCTCTTGTAATTTCCTTGTTCATAATGCAGCAATATTGTTTTTACAGGTAGTAAGTCTCTTCAAAGATTCAACTCAGTATTTATTATTCAGCTCTCTCTGTTTGATCCCATACCTCTAGGTTGAATTTAATTATAAATTAAAACAAATGAATACTATATAGCAAGTACAAGGAACATAAACAAACTTGAAAAACTCCAACTGTCTCTTCACATGCCAAGTCTCATAGTGTAGGTAGATGCATGCATAGTAGAGGATTCAAAGCTCTTTGGCAACAAAGCAGAAGCTTAGCCATCGTATGATAATGCTCTTTTCTTGTGTATAGACCACTATTACTATGAATAATACAACTTAGATCAATAGAAAGCATGTGTTCAGATTTACAGTTTACCAGGATCATGTCCAGTACGGTTGCTTCATGGAGTCTGCCAACTGTAGATGGAGAACATTAAGAATAAAATGTTTCATCTATACTGAACATATACCAATTTGCTCTCTTATCACTACTCCCTAAGCAATATAGTGAAACAAGAATTTTCATAGCAGTTATATTCTAATACATATAAGTTATGTGGTAATAACATTTTGTTATTTACAAAGGTTATGTACAAAAACTACATTAAAATTTCCTGTGAGGAACTTGAACATTTTTTATTTGATTTTTTTTATTTTATTAGATATTTTCTTTATTTACATTTCAAATGCTATCTGGAAAGTTCCCTATACCCTCCCCCTGCCCTGCTCCCCTAACCATCCACTCCTACTTCTTGGCCCTGGCATTCCCCTGTACTGGGGCATATAAAGTTTGCAAGACCTAGAAGGGACCCTGATATAGCTGTTTTGTATGAGGCTATGCCAGTGCCTGGAGAATACAGAAGTAGATGCTCACAGTCATCTATAGGATGGAACACAGGGCCAAGAAATGGAGGAGCTAGAGAATGTACCCAAGGAGTTGAATGGGTCTGCAACCCTATAGGTGGAACAACAATATAAACTAACCAGTACCCCCAGAGCTCGAACTTGAACATTTTTTTGTTGGAGAGGGATATGGTGATTCCACTTTCCTGTGCACCATATATTCTGAGGAGTGACTGTATATGGGGAGTATGCTGATAGGGATAACAGACTGTGGGCTCTAGGGGAAAAGCTGCTTCTGCTCTGTGTGTGTATGCATTCATGTGTGTGTGTGAGTGTTAGAAGTATATTTTCACACAAAAAAATTTTAATCTGTACTGAAATGAGATCAGAGGGTAGGAAACTAGTGGCAAAGTCAAACTAGTTAGAGTGCTCTGTGACTGAAATCTATTTGTTCATTCAGTATTTATCGACCCCCTTCTATGTTTTAAAGTGGTAAATAAAAACAGGGATAACCCTCCATCATGATCAAGTTCTCAGGCTTTAATGAAATCCTTGGAGAAATGAAAATTAAATTGGAACTATACCAGTGCTGTGCTAGAAAGCTACCTAGTGCTTCAGTTTTATGTAGTCAGGAGATGTAGGGTGGAATGGTAAGACGGTGGAACAGAGTTCAGGAAAGCACAAGCAGAAAGGTGTGTGTATTCGGAGACAGGAAACAAGAACATGTTGAAGGTAGCACAATAATGTCAAGGCAAGAGAACTACAGCGACTGAAATAACTGTGAAGAACACTGCTCTTACTAACAGGTCCCTCATAAGTAGAAATGGGAAAGACTTTCTCTTGGTGCTATCCAAAAATCCAAGCAAAGTAGGAGCACCCAATGTTTCCAAGGATATACAAGAACTAAACTCAAAAGTTAGACTATTCTGCTCTAGGAGTACAGATATAGAGATAAGCAAAACTTAAGTATGATAGGATAAATCCATGTAAGACACTCAGCTGCATGTCAATGACCCAAGTCAAGCTTTGGCTCTGTTTGACAGCAAGTGTCTGACATTTTGCAAATCACAATTCTTTCTGTGTCAACAGATTCTTGTCAAAGTCCTGGGTCTAAATTATGAGTATTTCCCTAGTTATTATATACTTTAATTCAGTTCCATAACTAAACTACTTTTGTCTCTGTGAAAACACAGATTTTTAATTCCTTCATGATATAACCATAGGATACAATGAGATTATATTTGTAAAGTGCTAAGATGTATATAGTATACAATCAGCCCTCCAATGGTAAATCTCATACCAGTCTCTGTCAGTATAGCTTACAAAATCCAATGTCTCCTGATAGACTTTTAATCACTAATATCTCTGCATGGGACACATAGGCAAGGCTGGCTTGAAACATGTAGAGAATTCCTGGCTTTAACCATCCTGGAAAAAAAGAGTGAGCTCCCTAACCTACCTTTTTTTTTTTTTTTTTTTTTTTTTTTTTTTTCAAAACATAAAAACTTACTTTGCCCTGGCATTCCCCTGTACTGGGGTATATGATCTTTGCAACACCAAGGGCCTTTCCTCCAATTGGTGGCCGATTAGGCCATCTTTTGCTATATATGCAACTAGAGACACAGCTCTGGGAGGTACTGGTTAATTCATATTGCTGTTCTTTCTATAGGGTTGCAGACCCCTTTAGCTCTTGGGTACTTTCTCCAGCTCTTTCATTAGGTGCCCTGTGTTCCATCCAATAGATGACTGTGAGCATCCACTTCTGTATTTGCCAGGCATTGGCATAGCCTCACAAGAGAGAGCTATGTCAGGGTCCTGTCAGCAAAATCTTGCTGGCATATGCAATAGTGTCTGGGTTTGGTGGTTGTATATGGGAAGGATTCCCAAGTGGGGCAGTCTCTGGATGGTCTTTCCTTCTGTCTCAGCACAGAACTTTGTCTCTGTAACTCCTTCCATGGGTACTTTGTTCCTCCTTCTTCTTGAGTTTCATGTGTTTTGCAAATTGTATCTTGGGTATTCTCAGTTTCTGGGCTAAGAATTTCATGAATTCATTGTCTTTAATTGCTGAGTAGTACTCCATTGTGTAAATGTACCACATTTTCTGTGTCCATTCCTCTGTTGAGGGACATCTGGGTTCTTTCCAGCATCTGGCACTTATAAATAAGGCTGCTATGAACGTAATGGAGCATGTATCCTTATTACAAGTTGGAATACCTTCTGGGTATATGCCCAGAAGAGGAATTACTGGATCTTCTGATAGTAGTATGTCTAATTTTCTGAGGAACCGCCAGACTGATTTCCAGAGTAGTTGTACCAGCTTGCAATCTCACCAGCAATGAAGGAGTGTCCCTCTTTCTCCACATCCTTGCCAGCATCTGCTGTTACCTTTGCATTTTATACACATAACTCAAAGGCTTTGTTTTTGTGCATGGCACAGAACTTGCCATAGGATGAAGCTCCATCCATTCAAATGAAAGAGGCCACTTATGTTCAAATCCTCATCTGAAGGCATGCTCACCAGCAAACCCAAACCAATATGTTACACAGCTATCACATAATAACCTTGAAATATTTGTTAAATTAATAGTGTATGGTAAAACATTGACCCAAAATTAACTTTTCTAATAAAATGCTAAAGACCTTTTCATTTTCTAATAGATCTTTAAAGATTTTTTTTCACCTCAAAATTCGAAACAAAAAGAACTCAGTCTCATTTTCCTGTCATAAAAAGTAGTTTAACTCAAAGAGTTAAATAAGAAGTGACTAGGATTAAAGAAAGGCCCACTGGAAGGCATACTGAAAGATCTTGAAGATCTTTAAAAACTCATAGACTTGGTAGGAACTAGCCAATACTTCTTTCAATAGCTTTTCCTTCTTTCAGCCAATACTTCAGTATAGTCAATCATGAGCCACTATGACAGTATGAAAGACTGAATCATAGACTTGACATGTATGCATGTCAATGTTAAATCTAGGCATGGCCTAATTGACCAAGCAGGTAGACACTGTGAAATTCTAAAAGTCTTTTAAATTTCGTAAAAGCTAATGTCCACAATAACTCCAAAGCAATGCCAAGGCCATCCTAGAAGAAATTAAGTCGGTAATAGTAGCAAAATCTGGATAATAAGAATATTGAGCAGATTGGAGAGATTTTTGTATTCTTGGGTCATGAAGGTCAAGTTATCCAAAAGTTTTCATCATGGAGCTCAAACTACTGGACATCCCATAGTTATATTTCACAAATTTTTTTTTATACATTCAAGCCAAATGAGGAAAGCTAACTCCTAGATCTTAAGTTGATCTTTATAATCATGTTCACCATTTAATTATTTAAAACAGAAAATGGAACTCAACAAGAAACATCATGAATGTTACAGGTACTGAAAAATATACATGTATTAATACACATAAATAATACAGATTGTGGGAAAATCTGCTACACCATCATTACTCTCCTGAAAAATAAAGAAATGAAATGTGTGTATAGTTTTAAAGGGGCACCTACAAATTCAAGAACAATGAAGAGAAATGAAAATAATTTTCACTTTTTTGTACAGTACACACTAGACAGACTATTTCATGTAAATTACTTTGTCTGTCTGTATATACATAGTCTGATGTTAGCTGTGTTTGTACCATAAGCACTTTTAATGATTAGTGACTTTAATGAACTAAATTTGTTATTTCTCATGAGTCTATAGCCAAGTTAGTCTGGATTAGCTAGATTGGGTCTTACTCACTTGCTTAGGGACATGGCCATGATAGCGTTAATAATTTAACTCTACTCACCTGATCTCTACTCCTCTAATGTGAACTTGACTTTAGGGAACATGCAGGATTTCAAAACCTAAAAGAAAAGGAATGATGGATTTAGGACAGATTTTTCGCTGTTGCAAAACACACAACTAAACAAAGCAAGATACAAATTTAAGTCTGATTCAGAAAACAGAAAGGAAAGGATCCATCTCTTGATAAAAGGAGCTACTAAACTCTATTCAAGGAACATGGATACAGAGAAGAAAAACCAGCAGCCAATCTGTTTACCTCTGTGGTTATTGGTAGCTCAGGCTCAGTATTACTCTAAAGAGAAACAAGATAATAGCTATAAGGAAACCTCAAGATGTGTAAGTCTTTTCATGAGGTCAAGGTCAGGTGGGGTTAGAATTTTTAAGAGTAGGCCTTCCATATAACTTAATTTCTTTCTGTTCCACTATAAGTTTTCACTTAATCCTATATTTATTACTACATTCTTCAACCATTGCTCTCTTCCTACAGTACCATATTATATTGCATCACATTGTAACCATATTATATATACTCTGTTTTTCCAATGGTGTTATTTTTAAGAGCAGCAATTGTCCTCTCTATTCATCATTATGGCACATGTCCTTCAACTGGCAGAGATCTTGTCAACGTTAGGCCATAGGGGAACAAAATCTAGGAGTTGCTGCTACATGAGAGCTTAAAAACTGCCAACAAAAATAATAATGAAAGAAATGATGAGACCAAGAGAAGACAGACAATAGAGTCTGTCGCTCCCTTTCAAGAGAGGAGGAGTAATTCTCTGTGATAGAGAAAAGCCAGCAGCAAGTGCTGGGTCACACACAGCCATCTTCCTCTCTACTCTTTCCTTGGAGTCTTCACTAGCTAGCAAGAATTTTAACACCATAAAAAGAGGCAGGCGGCCATTTGTCTGCAGGCTCTCTTGCAATTGAAAGCTAAAGTCTATCAGAGGGTTCCAAACAAGGGTGCATTTCTTGATTGGATTTCTGTCTACCACAGAGCATGGAAATAAATTGTCCCCAATTTTGGGGTGAGGTGTACAGATCTGCTGGGCCATTTTCTCTTCAGGCATGTATCCAATCGCTAACTAATTATTTTCTCCAATTTCTACCTAATAAAACTTTATTTGGGTCAAAATTGAATAGTTGCAGTTATATAGAACTAGACCTGGGAAATATTGTGTGGTTAGAGAACAAATCAGAAGGTATCAAGGGTGCCTTGTTGGATGTGACTAGCATACACAACTAATTTCAACTTAAAATACACTAAAATAGAAGATGATTTTGTTTAAAAGGCAGTAAACATAATACAATCACTTTTCTGTGATTATGTGTATATAAGTGAGTATACCCCTCTCCCCATTTGCACATACAATTTCTTATAGTACTTTTAAGTTGATAAAAATACTACTCTGTGTATGATTTGCTACATTTTAATATTTTAAAACTTTGATATAAAGTTCATATTTAGAATTTAAGTAAATTTATCAGGTAACTATGAGAAATTTGCTAAGAATTCCATAAGAGTGAAAGACTTAACAAATACATATTATGTTTCGCCCAACATAGATATCATAGAGGAATTTATTTAAAAATGTTCTTTTGTGTATTCTCAAAAATATATATTAAGAAACACTGATTGTGCTAGCTTCTAAAAAGTAGATTAGCAAGATCTAAACATGAGATTAAAGCTGCTTAAATACATTTGAATGCATAACTAATAGAATGTTATACAGCAGTTAAATGTGTCAACATTTACCAATATGTACATAAATAAAGATAGATAGCAGCTCTATGCCATATGGAGCTTTCTCCAAAATATATTGTTTTCAAAAATGAAAAGAGTCGGATCATGGATCCATGGGTGAAATCACCTGTCACTAAGCCCAGAGATCAGAGTTCAGTCTGTACTGGCTAGTTTTGTGTCAACTTGACACAGCTGGGGTTATCACAGAGAAAGGAGCTTCAGTTGGGGAAGTACCTCCATGAGATCTAGCTGTGGGGTATTTTCTCAATTAGTGATCAGGGGGGAAAGGCCCCTTGTCGGTGGGACCTTCTCTGGGCTGGTTGTCTTGGGTTCTATAAGAGAGCAGGCTGAGCAAGCCAGGGGAAGCAAGCCAGTAAAGAACATCCCTCCATGGCCTCTGCATCAGCTCCTGCTTCCTGACCTGCTTGAGTTCCATTCCTGACTTTCTTGGTGATGAACAGCTGTATGGAAGTGTAAGCTGAATAAACCCTTTCCTCCCCAACTTGCTTCTTGGTAATGATGTTTGTGCAAGAATAGAAACCCTGACTAAGACAAGTCCCTAAGACAGTAGGCACATAGTGAAAGAAAAGAACTGATTTACACAGAGTGTCCTCTGAGTTTTCCATATATGAGATATGGATGTGCATGCATACACAGAGAGACAGAGACAGAGATAGAGACAGAGGGAGAGGGAGAGAGAGAGGGAGATGGAGAGGGAGACAGAGAGGGAGAGGGAGAGAAAAATTAGATGTGAAAAAAATTAGAATTTTTTTTCCAAAAAGAAAACAGCAAGGTAATGAACAATATATTTGCATATGGAAATTTGCATTAAGTATCTTTTAAATTGATCAAATTTTCCAGTGGGATGCACAAAACATAATAAGTAGGAATGACAGTCCTGTATACAAAGCAGACCCTTTGGAACAACAATGAGAGTAAGAGTTACGATTCACTTCATTTGTTTTATACCTTCTAAATTATTTACCTGGTTCTTGCATTAGCTAGTCAAGAACAAACAATAGCAGTGCTCAAGAAGAGATGCAAAGCAGAACCTATGACTGTATGGAAGAATATTAATGTAAGAGCTTAATTACAGCCAATATTTCACACAAAGACAAACCAGGAACTAAAACCTATTAACCAGGCTTTGTCATATATATATATACATGCTATGCATACAAGTTTTTTGTTTTTGGTTTTTTGTTGTTGTTGTTCTTGTTTTTGTTTTTTGAGACAGGGTTTCTCTGTGTAGCCCTGGCTGTCCTGGAACTCACTCTATAGACCAGGCTGGCCTCTAACTCAGAAATCCGCCTGCCTGTGTCTCTCAAGTGCTGGGATTAAAGGCGTGCGCCACCACTGCCCATCTGTATACAAGTTATAAAGACAAATGTACGTGCACTAAGTTACACTTTAAGAAGAATTTCAGAGTTTTACCTGCTACTGAGATTAGTTATATAATTTACATCAGCAACTTTTCTCTCAAAGGCAGAATTTGATTCGCAGGTGGTACAGTCAGGGACTTTGTACAATGGCTCTGGATTTTAGCCTTCCCTTGTAGTTTTCCTCTCAGGAAGGAGAGAGAATAGGGTGGGCTGGGGATACCCAAAACTAAGAAAGGCATTGGGAATGTACTGTTATCTAACCCCACTAAAAATATAAAACTGAGATCTTGGAAGGAGATTCCTGTGCAGCTGGGATGCTGTTCCTAAAAGCAATGAGATGCTAAGCACAAATTCTAGTGTCCAGTGTGGGATACACCCATAGGAGTTATTGGTCAGGGAGGGACCCAGTACCCTCAAACAATACAGACTCTTACATTTATGTTTTCCCCAATAATTATATGGTAAGACTCTACTATACCATTTTCCATGGGTGCAAGACACAGAGAAATCAAGGTGGAATTGAGCCTAAAACCTCTTTTCTGGTTAGCTTTCCAAGTGCTGAAGGTGCTACTAAGGCTGTTGCAAGAAAATGCAATAATGTTCTTCTTATCAAGTAATAAATTCTACTACAAACTACACCACAACCCTGCCAGGCAAGATAGAGCCACATGTGCAATAATGATATGATATTACAGGGACAAGCAAGCACTCTCTACTTGTACCTGAGGCCTGTTTCTCACAAGGGATCACCCCATGACCGGTGCTGTGAGCCTGTTACACATACATCAAGAGGTCATAGGTCTTATGAAGGACTCTCCACAGTAGTCAGAAAATATTTTATTTACAGTGAATAATGGTGAATGCAGAAACGCCCGATCACTCAAAAGGCTAAGAATTATTAACAAATGAAGATTCAGCCTGAAACAAGTCATTTATACTATTACCTCTAGTCTGAAGGAACATTGCAGAAAATGTGACAGAAAACAAAACAAAACAAAACAAAAAACTAAGATGGGTTGAAAGGCACCAGTGTGGAAGAGGTACCATTATCACAATCTCACTGGAGCTACCATTACTTATACTAGGCCTCCCACCAGTCAGCTATGCATGAAGAAGTTGATCATGGGACCTTCTCCTATTAGATGAGCTAAGAGCTACTACTAATGGGCTGAGGGAAAGCAGATGACACTGTCTTCAATTATATACCCAACTAACAATGTATCCATTAGGCTCCAATGGACAATCCCAACCCTAAGGCCATACAAATGGCTTTGCTCAAACTCAGAGAAATGCAACCAAAACAGACATACATGATGGTGGGGAAGCAGTTATACAGAAAGGGGAAGGGTGCATATAGGTAAGAGGGCAAATAGAATGTATCACATACATATGAAATTGTATTATGTACCTGATAAATTGAATTAATAAGAAATTAATTAAAGATACATATGTTTTGGAAAATTTTGTAAAGATAGATATGCTATGCAGCCAGAGAAGATATTTAATAGCAGCAAACAGGGAGTGTTACACAGCTCATGCATCTACCCAGTATGGAAGCACTTTTCAGCTTGGCCTCAACAGAGAGGCAGCACTCTTCCTGCCAAAGAAAGGACAGCATGGAAACCTTTCCTGTTCCCAAGGTGCCCTGAGACCATTTCAGCTTGAAATGGGATACATCATGAATGTTGTGTGACCCAGAAAACATCAGTGGACACTGGGAAGTCAGACTGAGGATGGAAGAGAAGGAAGAAGAAGGGAATGAAGAAAGATGAGGAAAATAAATGGAGAAAGACTAGGTAGAAATTCTTAGTGGAGTAATCACTCCTGTTGTGAACCTTCCTAGAGCCACATCTGAGATGGGGAAATGGGTGCAACAGCTTATTAAGTGAAGGCTCCTTAGGGAAATGGGAGAAAAGAAGAGAGCAAGAGAGTGAAAAGCAGCTAGTCAACTCAGTTGTGATTTTAGGCAAAATTCCACCCTCTATCCCATCCCATGTAGGGGCTTTGCAATGTGAATCCTTGCTTATAATACTCTGAGACAGATATCTGGTTATCAGGACTTCTGAAACAGGAGTTTATTCTGACCACATGTAAAGGGATGTCAGATTCCAGGTATCTCAAATTCTACAAGTGCAATGATGATGACTCTTGTCTTGTAAGGACATGCCTATGCCAGCATGGTGCCCTCATGAACTAATAAAAATAAGTTCACAGAAGTCAAGAGAGGAGCCAAACAGTGGTCATGAAAGCCCGGGGAATGGTGGTCAAGTACTAGCTATGTAATTATAGCTGGCAAGAAAGGACCGATAATTATTGCAAAATATGCTATGATTTTACAGTTTGATACATATAACCTTGTTTCCTATAAACTTAATATGACAAATCCAATTGCCATTCCACATGTGATAGGTCTCATTCTCAAGCACTATCTTAAATATTCTAAATTAGTTGTTATTAGAGACTCATTGTTAGAGACAGTTACTAACCATTCTATCCAGTAATTACAGTTGTTATTTTTAGACCTCAGAAGGTAAGCAATGGCTGGAAAATTATATTCCTAAAGTGGATATAACTTTGCACATGCATTATGTAAAATACCATGAAGATTCCTCAAAGAGTCAAAACTAGGATTATCATATGATCCAGCCATCCATAATAGAGCAAAAGAAAAAAAAAAAAACTACATTACATATGTACTGTGTCACTCACTAATCAACAAGATATATAACAAAGCTGAGTTAAATAAAATGATATAGATAATAAAACCTGGGTAAGTAAAGAAAAATGGAATATTTTCAGCCTAGAAAAGAATGAAATCTCACCATTTACCACAGGATGGATAAACCTGAAGGAAACTGTTTTATATAAAATGTCAGGCTTGTAAGAGAAACCACTACATGAATCCACCTGTGCATATAAATACAAACTCACTGATACAGAGATGTGAATGATGGTCACCAGGCCATAGGCGCTAAAGGGTCATGGACAGATGTGGATTGAAAGAGAACAAGAATTTTCTTAAACCGTGTGAATACAGCAGACTTCCATTGTACTACATGGTAATTATAGCTACTAATAATATACACTTGACAATTGCTAAGTGAACGGATATTAAATGTTATCACCACAAAGATAAATATATGAGATGTGGATTTGATAATTAATTTAATTATTTCTCAAAGATTTCATGCATCATAATGTCATGATATGCATTGCAAAAGCCCATAATTCTTACTTGCCAAATATAGTTTAATAAAGCTGCGAGGGAGATGAAAAATGTCTTTAACCTTATGGTGCTTAGAAAAAAAAAAAAAAA
>CACVCL010032046.1:0-21598 GCA_902729485.2 Mus minutoides | reverse complement strand
TGAGGACAGACTTGGAACTTCCAGGAAGCGGGAAGCCTTCCAAGAAGATTTCCTGGAAGGGAAACTTCAAATCTTGGTCAAAAGGGAATCAGAAGGAAAGACTGGAAATTCCAGGCAAATCAAACAGCAAGAACACGAGCCTGGAAACAGGACGTGTTTCAGGAAAGATAAGCTGGTGACTGTCTGGGTGAGTCACGGGCAGAGTCTCCCAGAAGGTAAAGTTGTGAAATGCCTTGGATGTCGGAGAGGCTCGGGGCTTGATTCTCCTGCAGTAAGGACCCATTGATAACATCTGAGCTCAAGAAAGAGGAGGGTTGTACTTTGGGCCGGAATCAGGGAAATCGCTTGTGTGAAGCAAGCTTGCCATTTAGAGCATGCGTATGACAGAGAAGCCTCTGACTTGCTGGTTACACACGGCTGGAGTCGCCACCAGGTTTCTGATTCAAAGTGCCTTGATAGCACCTGAGCGTATTTTGGGTTTTGTTTTTGTTTTTTGCTTTTTTCTTTTTTCCTTTCGCCCAACTTCTCAGGGCTGCTACTCCTGATGGCCCGTGAGATTTAGGAAGCACTGGAATTTTACTAGGCAGAGAGAGCAGGAGTCAGGGCAGGCAGAGGTGTGGCTCCTCCTCTCCCCTCCTGACTCGGCATTCACCCCGGAGGCTTGGAAGGCCAAGGCCTCAGGAGAGATGGCGCCAGTTCTGGAGAGTCATCTTGTGTCTGGTTGCCATGGCATCCGGCACTGCACAGGAGGGCGAATCTGGCTCCCCCCGCCGGAAATAGGGTGATCACCTGGCCTCTTCGCTTTCCACAGCGCCGCGGGGTTTTCTGTTTGTTTGGATTGGTTTGGTTTAGTTTGGAAGCAAACACCAAATAGCTAGGCTTCCCGGAGCTTGGGCCGTGAGTCTAGGCTCGTCTTGGCTCCGCTCGGTTTGGTCCTTTTACTCCAGCCACGTCCACTCCAGCCCAAGCTGGCCTTCTCTGCCTTTGGTTGTACTCACCTGCTACCCTGTAAAGAGCAAGCTCCATGAAGCTCTGCTGTCCTTCCTACCCTCACCTGTACTTTGGGAGTAAAACACCACCTGCTTGGGTTGCTAGGAGGAGTAACTGAGGGTGAACTTGGAAATCTCCAGGATACTATGAAACATTACGATGGGCACGTAAAGCTGCATTAACAGCTATCGTCATTATTATTACCTTTGCTCTTTTGTAGTGGGTTAGTCACTGGCCTCACGCGCTTTGTTGATTTTTACCCCCACTGGGTATCGTGGAGAACTTCGAGATCAAGGCCAGCGTTGGCTGTATAGTTTGAAGCCAGACTGCACTCCTTAAGACTCAGCTTTGGGGCGGAGCAGTGGTAGCACATGCCTTTAATCCCAGCACTTGGCACTTGGGAGGCAGAGTTCAAGGCCAACCTGGTCTACAGAGCGAGTTCCAGGACAGCCAGGGCTACACAGAGAAACCCAGTCTCGAAAAAACAAAAAACAAACAAAAAAAGACTCAGCCTTGGAAAGATATAAAACAAATTCCATTACAACTTAATTCAGAATAAAAGGAGAGAGAGACTATAACCCAACTTAAGAGAAATACAATATAGGTCTGCTTAGCTTCAGTCAGGCCCTCAAACCTTGCATCCTGTTTCTAGGCCAGGGTTTCTGCCTCCCATCCATATCATCTCCTACCTAAGCATTCACAGGAAGTGAGAGATCCAGGCAGAACACAAGCTGCCTCCTGCAGCAAACAGCTTCAAAATCTCCTCCTCTCTCATAAAATCCAGATCTATGCTTTCGTGCTCGGGACTTTTACACCCGACCTACAGGGCTGCTTCCTGTTTAGTGTCTGCCACCAAGACTAAGGTGTCCCCTGGAATTTCTTAACCATTCCTCTTTATATATGTCGGTCTCTCTGCTTGGGATCCTCTATGCTCAGTTTTTTTCTTTTTGTTGTTGTTTTGTTTTGTTTTGTTTTTTTCCTCCTCACTTTAAGAGAGACACCATCAAGACTGTAGTGTCCCACTGGGGTTTCAATGTGAGTGTGTGAGTGTGTGTGTGTGTGTGTAAGCACTTGAACACTCAGTATGTAAGCTGTGAAGGCTCTGAGGAGGTTCTGAGTGTGTGAGTGTGTGTGTGTGTGTGTGTAAGCACTTGAACACTCAGTCTGTAAGCTGTGAAGGCTCTGAGGAGGCGGCCAATGGCGTCTTTCCTGCAGAGAAACTCTGTGAAGCAATTGCTTCCTTTGCTGCCTGGGCTCCTCTTCACACTGCTTCCCCACCCTGCCTCTTTTCTTCCCGGGTCACATATCTTACTGAGCTCCTCAAGAAGAGTGGCTCTTCCCAGGGACTTCATGGCCCATTTAAGTATTAGCCAGGCCCTGCCCTACTTAGCTTCTGGAATCAGATTAGATCAGGAGTGTTCAGATGATACGGCAGAAGACCTTGCCGGGGACTTTGATGGGAGACTTGTAGTAACCTTGGCTGTTTGGGGGTAGCCAAGTAGAGACTAAGTGACCCCAGGCAGCTTTGTTTCAAGGTGCAAAGAGCATGTGCTTCCTGTGGGGCCCAGGCCCATCATCTTGCTCTGAGAGAGGATTTATGAGGGAATTCAGCCTCTAGTTAAGTGAAGTGCCAGTAGGGTCCCAGGGCTCAGAAAGATACTTGATCTTCATTCACATTCTCAACTCTGTGCTCTGTTTGCATCTGATCTGTTATATACTTATTGAATGTGTAATTATCTGTGTCTCTCTGTGTGTCTGCATGTTTGTGAGTGTGCCCGTGGAGGTCAGATGAGGGCATTAGATCCCCTAGAGCTGGAGTTATAGACAGTTGTGAGACACCCACCACAGGTGCTAGGAACTGAACCTGGCTACTCTGGAAGGATAGCAAGTGCTCTTACCGCAGAGCTGTATCTCCGGGCCCCAACTTATTTTTTTTAAATGTATATGTGTGGGCAATGTAGCTGATGTAGCTGGTGCAATGCTTACCTAGCATATGTAAAGCCCTCACCGGGTTCAATCCCCAGCATCACGTCATACCTGATGCCCTTAGCTCTAGTCATAGCACTGAGGAGGAGCAGGCAAAAGCACCGGAAATGCAAGCTCGTTCTTGGTTACTGTGGTGCTGTGAATGTGAATGGCCCCCGTAGAATCTATTTGAATATTTGGCCCCAGTTGATGGAAACGTTTGGGAAGGATTAGAAAACATGGCCTTATTGGAGGAGGCGTGTCGCTATGGACTTGCTTTGAGGTTTCAAAGAACCCACTCCACTCCAAGTTAGCTCTCTCTGCCTTGTGGAGTGTCTCGGGAGACCATCACTATGCCAACTACACAGAAGGCAGGAGGAGCAGGTGTCCTAAGCCTTTTCTGCAGACACAGGACAGAGACTTTGGTTCACTTTGGTTGTTTGGGTCCCTCTCTCACTGGTCCAGTGCCTGAGACTACTCAGGGCTCTGGGAACATCTTGGAAATCAGTCCTGAATTATGATCTCAGACAAGGAAAAGTTGCCACTGGAGAGGGGTGCCAACTCTCCAGGTTGTGGTTGTGCCCGGCTGAAGGTCCAAGAAGCTTCTGGGAAGGGGAGGTTGGGGTTTGAAAGCTAGCTGATCATAAAGAGGGTCTGAATGCAGAAGTGCATCCTTCAATTTCACTCACCCGAGAGCTCTGAAGACATCGTAGGTGGAAAAAGTGACCTACTGTACAGCAAAGGAAATAATGATATTGTGACTAAACACAGAGAGGAGTGGATCCATCCCTACACCACCAATCTGAGAGCAGCCAGGCTGAGGCTGGAACTCAGAGCAGCTGGGTCAATCCAGAATTTCACTCATGGATATGTCTCATCAGCTAATACCCAGGATTGATCCTCCCTCCCTCCTTCCCCCCTCCCTCCCTCCCTCTCCCTCTCTTTTTCTCTCTCTTATGTATGTGTGTATGTGTGTCTGTCTGTCTGTCTCTCTCTGTATGTATGTGTGTGAACCGTGCACGTGCATGTTGATGCCAGAAGCCAACATTAGATAGCCTCTTCCTTCTTCTCTTCCTCATTTTATTTTTTAAAGAATTTTTATTTTCACTTATGTGTCTACATCTGTGTGAGTGTTTATACATATGTGCAGGTGCCTGTGGAGGCCAAAAGAGGGCTCTGGCTCCCTTGGAGCTGGAGTTCCAGGAGGCCATGAGCTGTTTCACATGGGTGCTGAGAACTGAAGCCAGTCAAGTGCTCTGAGCAACTGAGCCATCTCTCAGCCTCCTTCCACATTAGCTTCTGAACGCTCACCGAACCTGGAACTTGCTGTTTGGGCTACGCTGATCATCCAGCTAGTTCCAAGGTTCCTCCTGTCTCTGCCTTCCCAGTGCTTGGACTACAGGCACGTGCCATAACGTCTAGTCTTTCTGTGGCTCCTGGGGATCAAACTCATGCCTTTAGAACAAGCACTTTACCCACCAAGCCGTCTCCCCAGCGTCACTCCCTGAGTAATAATCTACCTTGAGACTCCAGAGAGGATCCAGGACTTGGCTTAGAGATGTACTTGGCTCCTCACTGCTTGCTGGGGGGCAGGTAGTGCCCAGCATAAAAAGGATATGCTCCACTTTGAGTCTCAGGTCTCGGGACTGACTGATCTCAGGGCTCCCCTGCCCTGGCTCTGTAACATTGGCCAGTACATGTCCCTTCTCTTTCCTTCTCTCTAGTTTTCCTCTAGTATCCTTAGCAAGCTGCAAAACTGAGGCCACAGTGGACAAGACCTCTCACATAAAAGTTAGTGGTGGGCTAGTGACAAGGGCTCGGTGAGTAAAGACACTTACTGCCGATCTTAACAACGTGAGTTTGATTCCCCGGAACCACACGGTGGAAGGAGAGAATTGAGTCCCACAAGTTGTCCTCTGACCCTACACAAACGTCATGACACACATGCCCCTCCCAAATAAATAAAATGCAAACATTTTAACGTTGGCTGTGACCTAGAAAGACGTGACACGGTAAGCCACACTGGGCTAATGACAAGGAAGTTGTCCTCTCGACCCTACTGCAGTGGTTTTCTCTGAGCTCCCTCCAGGCCCTGCCGGAAGTACTTTACTGCATTCATTTAATGGGGTGTGGACTGGAACATTCTGGAGGGAAGAGCACCTTCTGATTGTGGAGATGACGCTGGTGATAATGATGTCTTGCAAAACCATGAAGTTCAGATCCCTGAGTCTTTGAGAGCAAACAGGGCTTTATAGGCTATGACACCACTCTGACCTTGCTTGGCTTCTTCCGTGAACAGGCAGCCAGCTAACCACCCTGTACTAAGTGTTTAAGGGGCCCCAAGCCAGGGCAGACTCTAGATTCCCATTGCCGGGGAGCTGGGCGAAGCCTCGGAGCTTATCACCTCCCGGCTCCCCGGCAGGCAGACTGTCTCCGCCGCTGCTGAGAGAAGCTGATAAAGAGGACAGACCCTTGTGTTTACTGTGGCCCGGTCTGCAGAGGCAGGCCTCCCAGAGGCGGCCCTGTCTCCTCTGGGAACAGGCTGTCTGTTTGCCAAGATACCATCACATTCCTGCAGCCAGAGGCCACCCCAGAATGGGTGGGGGTGGGGTGGACAGAGGCGAAGGAAACGAGGACAGCTGCGGGCCTCTCTGTTCCCCTGGGACCAGTTCTGAGAGGTACATTGGGGGGAATTCTCAGTCCTCAGCCTAACTGTTAAGGGCATTGCAAAGCCTTGCAAAGGGAATTCACAGCCAGCGTTGGGCTCGTCTCTCCGTAGTGTCCACCGGCGGTTGCGTCCAATCCATATCCCACGGGCTGCATGCCACTGAGGCTACTTATGAATATTGCCCAACACGAAGACATAAAGTTACTGAAAACATCACAAGTGTGGTTTTTTTGGATTTTTTTTTTTTTTGTAACTCTATTATGTGCTTCTTGACCGCGAATTTTGTAGATGACAATTTCATGTCACAACATCAAAAGGCTGGGCAAGCCCGCACAGCTTCCAAGACATGTGCTCCCAACTGATGCCTATCTTCCAAACAGCTTTCCATTTAGTTAGTCAGGAACCCTACAAAGTTTTGCAGAATGTTTGGCAAGATTGGGATAACTCAGGGGCCAGAGGATGCTCTACTGACCAGATCAGCTGATATTCATGGCCAGCCCTAAAAGGGGGGTTTGCTGAGTGGCAAACAATGTACTGGCAAAAGCAGTGTGTGTGTGTGGGGGGGCAGGCTTAGATTAGAGGGTAAAGGGCTTGCTGTCCAACATGAGGACCAAGTTCAATCCCCAGCTGCCCATGCCAGTATGCTTGTTCAAACCCAGTGTGGAGAGCCAGACACGGGAGGATCCTGGGCTCCCCAGCCACCAAGCCTAAGAGAAGCAGGAAGCTTCAGACAGCGAGAGAGACACAGTGCCTCCAGAAACCACCTGGAGAGGGAGAGTGGGAGACACTGAGCTGAGAAGTCAGACAGATTCCCTGGGAGGCAGACAGATAGGGAGAGCGTCTGTGCGTAGCATAAAGTGCTGGACTTCCCACTTCCGGCATAACTGGCTCTTCTTCGCCCTACTGACCCGAGACAAAAGCCTAGCAGCTTAAAACTAAGGTCTGGCACCAGTCGGGCTCCCTTGACCATGGACCAGTTAGACAAGTTCAAGACTAACTCAGGACTTGTTTATCCTAACGTTGTGGGGCCATCAGCTTTCCTGTCTTTGTTCAAACGGACCGATCCTAAATTAGGCGAGGAAGACCCCTCCAAACTACTTATATCTTCCAGCCGTCTGGGCTTCTCTTCGCTCAATGTGTTGCTGTGGGTTTCCCACCCCTAATAAGAGCCTTTCTTCACCAGCTGATTCTGTTTGCTGTGTCTGGGATTTCCCTGGACGATATTTGTTATGCTGAAGATGTTTCTTGCCTTTTAACTTTTTAACTGGCAGAAATAAAAGTGAACCTGATCAAGATCCTTAGACTGTAATACAACATCAGTCTCCAGCCTCCACACAAACCTACCCAAACACACATGCATACATCACATACCACACACAGACATAGGTTTATGAACTTGACAGCCACTTGGAGGCAGGTCACCATCTTATTACATAGTTGAGGATGTGGATCAAAGCCAGGGTAAATCCTCTTGATTAGAACACACACACTCGGGAAGAAAGTGGGGGTGGGATTTAGAGCACGGAGGATCTAGAGCCTTGGTTACATTAAGCTGCCCTGCCAGCTCCAAAGGTGAATGGTTACAGCCCCATCGTGCTGAGCAAGGTCACAGGTGTTTGCAGCTGCGGAGATGGGCAGCTTCAAGGAGGACTGGCTTTGGAGCTGGGCCTGTGTTCTATTGCTTGGGCCAACGCTAGGGTAATCCTGCAGTGGACACTGAACTCCTGAGCCTAGGTTTCCTCCTAGGATATTGTACAGCGCTGTTATATACCCTTATCCCCCTAGCTAAACTGCCAAGGTCTTCAGGAGTTTGGCTTGGACTGCTCACAAAAGATCCCTACAGCTGGACTCTTGATGTTTCCTCATAGAAGGAAGAGGCAGGTCCCTTGCCTGAGTGTCTAGCCATGCCTCCCCACCAGTTGTATACAATTCCATCCTAATTACCTGTGTAGCCTTAGGCTCTCTGGGCAGGGCTAGTGTTTATAGCCAGTGAACAACCAGGGAAGTGGCTCCATCTGTCTGTACCTCCTTAGGGAAGCCATCGGCCCTGCTGGGTGCTGCCATTCCACTGTGGCTGTTTTAAGGTCACCTTAGCTCCTGAGCTTTGCTCTCCGGAAGTAAGCCTAATTACTTCCCCAAGGCAACACTGGTAGAATGGAATTTTGAGTTGTGGCTGGGGTGGATGTTGCCTGGTTATACCCCCCAGCTCCAGGGTAAAAAAAAAAAAATCTCAGCAACACGTGGTGAGAGGGAGTGTGTTCTGGGTGAGGAGCTATCCGGTAAGGAGCAAGAGGGTTGACTTTGCAGAGCGAGTGGAGAGGTGGCTTCTCTAAGTAGAAACTTAATGAAGGCACCTGTTAAGAGAGACCCATCACTCAGTGATGGAGCACAGAGGAGTGGTGGCTTCAAGGGAGGTGGAAAGAGTGAGTGGTTGAGTTGGGTGGATTTGAGTTTAGATTCACTATCCAGCCCCTCTCCCACCCCCTTTTGAATGCTGCTGGCTGAAGAACCCAGGGATGTCCATGGGCTGACTGCTCTCCCACTGAACTACATCCAGCTTTCTTTGTGCTTATTTGGAGACTGAATCTCGTGTATTAACTGCTTTTCTTGTTGCTGAGACCAAATGTCTGACAAAAGCTACGTCGGGAGGGGCTTGCTTCGGCTCAGTCTGGGGGTGCTGAGGGTACACTCCATCGTGGCAGAGAAGACCTGGCTGCAGAGGCAGGTGGTCACATGGTGCCCACAGTCAGGAAGCAGAGAGAGATGGAATGTGCTCAGCTACACTTCTCCTTTCTACTGAGTTCAGGGACTCCAGCCCACAGAATTGTTCAGCTCACAGTTAGTATGAGACTTCCCACCTCAGTGAACCCATGCGAGAGAAACTCCCTCTCAGATGTACCCAGAGGTTTGACTCCTACATGACTCTAGAGCAGGGCTTCTCATCCCGTGGGGTTCGCGTATCAGATTATTACATTACAATTTAGAGCAGTCACAAAATTACAGTTATGATATAGCAGTGAAAATAACTTTATGCTTTGGGGGTCACGACAGCGTGAGCAACTGTATGAAAGGGTCACAGCATTAGGAAGGCTGAGGACCGCTGCTCTAGATTCTGTCACACTGACAATCAATATTAACCAGTCTCATCCCAGGCAGGCTGACTTTGAACTTGCCATCCTCTTGCCTCAGACTCTTGAGTAGCTGGGATGACAGGCGTACACTGCCAGGCTCAGCTCAGTATCCAGCACTTGCTCTCTGTGTAGCCTTGGGGAGTGACTTAGCCTCTGAGTTTATAAAATATGGGAAGCTTCCCCCTCCCCCGCCCCCCGCCCCCCCCCTCTCCGCAAGGCATGCACAGACAGGATGGTTGTTTAGAGAACTTTGGATGAGGGGTTCTGGCAAGGCATACCGTAAATGCCCTATAAATGTGACTGTCGACATCATTCACAAGGACCTAGGGTTGAGGAGGAGATGGGAATATGTTTGGCTGAATGATGGCCCAAAGACTGAGTCCCTGGAACTTGGGAATATGTAAGATAACACAATCAGGGAGAGTGAAGGTAGGGTGGACCTGGGTTGTTAATCGGCTGACTCTGTCACAGAGAGATTGTCCTGGGTCATATGGAGGTTTGCAATTGTAATACCTCCGACACAGGGTAGCTCTTGTCCCAGGATGAGTTGGCGCCCTCAAAAACTCGAGAGAATCCACTTGATGCAAACCCGCAAGTGGTTTAATATCAGCTAGCTGAGGACGAGCTCTTATGGGTGCCCAGGCCAAAGGAGATGACCTGAGCCTTAACAGTAGGGGGGCTTTTAAGGAAAAAGTGAAAAATTGGGAGGAGTTGGGAGGAGAGTTGGAAGGAGTTGGGCTACATCTCTTCTGGGGGGGGGTGTCCTTGGTAAAATTACCAGGCATGAGGAGTGGGGAGTGAGTTATAGCTCTTCTTTGTGGAGTTTATTTCCATGTCTTTGGCACAGGGAGGCAGGCGAGTGAGTGCCTGGCTAGGTCTTTCTACAATTATTGCTTCTCTGGTTGTAGCGAAACAAAAGGCTTTTTGCTGGATTTAGAGAACAAAGAGCTTCTTATTGGCTGTATTCTTAGAGATGGGGGGGTACAGGCTTGGGGGGGCATTTAGGGTCTTTAAATTTCAGGGGGAAGCGCTTAGGGGGTCTCACAAAATCACAAGAGCCATCCTAAGTGCAGCAGTCAGAAGAACCCAGTAAGGCCTTTGACTGATACTCTACCAGCCACTGTGGCGGAGACATGGAGGAGGAGACACGAGCCAAGCAAGGCAGGCCACCTCTAGAAGTTGGGGCAGGGCAAGGGGGGTGAATTCTTTCTTCCCTCAAGCTTCCCCAGAAGCCCAGAGCTGGGCTGCTGAGACAGTTCAGCAGGTGAGGGCACTTGCAGCCAAGCCTGACCAACACAGTTCAGTTCCCCACACCCACTCGGGGAAAGGAGAGAACTGGTTCTGGCAAGTTGTCCTTTGACCCTCACATGCATGTTATGTCATGGATGCCTTACTCCAAATAAGTAGATGCGATGTATATAGTGTTAGAGAATAGGTGGGTAGTTCTAGCTACACTTAGATTTGAGCCCAAGGACACCCATGCATTTCAGACTTTCAGAACTGAGAGGGAATGGATTGGGATGGCAGTAAAGACACTGTCTTTATAATTTGTCACCACAGTGAAAGGAAAGGAAGCCAAGGCGCTAAGCCTTGAACACCAGCAGACTGGCCTCAGGCAGAGGCCAAGGCAGGCAGGGTAGCTGGAAAGGATCAAAGGAGCCTCCATATCCTGGCACTCCAGAACAGAGTTATCAGGAGCAGGGAAAACCCGTGTGTCTCTTTGCAGAAATAATGAAATGGACAGATTTCTCCAGTAGGGTCTGTGCCCTTTGGTAATGGCTGAGCTTCTCCCTGGCAAGAGCTGGGGTCTCCCTCTCCATCTTTTCAGTCTAGAATTGGATTTTTGTATAACCTGCTTTGGCCAAACATTTGTAGGTTTGGAGCCTAGCCTAGGGAGGCTCCTGACACAGCTGGTTTTTTTTTTTTTACCACCTGCTCTAGCCCAGGACCAAGCCTGGAGGGATAGACATCTTTCAACATGGCCCCAGTAACTCCTCTTCTCACAGCTCCTAGCAATACCGTGCCCAGTTACTTACTGTCTTCCACTGAACATGGGCTGTACATTTCTAACAAACAGTGTGCTGCATTGGCTGCTGTTGGCTGATGCTTTAGGTACCAAAAGGGCTACAGAGCTCTCTTCTGGTCCCTGTTCCTGTCTCTCTATGTCTCTTTCTCCCTTCCTTCCCTTGCTGGCTTTTCCTGGAGGACCATGGCTTCTATGTTGTAAGCTACTCATGTATGTGGTGAAGGAAAAAATGTCTCCAACTGAAGCCAGGAAGGCCCAAGACCCATCAAAAGCCACTTGAAGGAGCTGGGTATGGTGGTCTACATGTAACTCTAGCAGTCAGGAGGCTGGGCAGGAGCACCGTGGACTTCAGGCTAGCCTGGGCTACACAGCAAGATCCTGTCTCAAGGAAGAGGAACGAGGAGAGGGAGGAAGAGGCAAAGAAAAGAACAAGAAGAGGAGCAGGAGGAGGAAGTGGGGATAGAGAAGGATACCAACTAACTAAGCAAAGGAACTCAGTCCAAACCCAATGTCTTGTGATCAAGTCAGAAGTCAGCCATTGTCTTTTGAGTCTTTTTTTTTGGACATGGTCTCATGTGACTGTACACAAAGTCCTTATGTGGCCGAGGATGACCATAAACTTCTGATCATCTTGTTTCTACCTCATGAGTGCTAGGGTTACAGACACGAGCCTCTATGCCTAGTCTTTGAGCATGCTAGACAAGTGGCCTACCAATTGAGTCAGATTCCCACCTCCCAGACCTAAGACCTACATTTGTTTTTCAGTTGTGTAATTTGTTATGAAGCAACAAGGAGATGACCGATACATCTCCAGGCTGGGTTTTATGAGGATGACTGACCTGTGGCCTGGTCAGTCCCTTCCACCTAGTGGTCATAAGATAGTCTTCAGGCATGGAATAAGCCACTCCTAGCCCAGAGTGGTAAAACAGCAGTTGACTCTACAATTGTCAATAACTTAAGGCATTGCGTTAAACCAAGAGTTTGGGGTGACCCATCCATGGCTAACCCATATTAGCCAGAAGATATAGTAGGAGCTGAGATAGGAAGAGGGTGGGACAGGCTGAGAGCATGGATAATGTTGATGGCAGAACCAGGCAATATGGAGTTTGATTTGTTGACATGGAAGCAGTTCTTTCTGAGTGGTGGAACCTGCTGGAACCAGCTTATACATAAAGAGATGTCCGGCAGTACAAGCTGTCTGACTCGGGGGTATAGAGGACTTGGGGGCTCTGCTATCATGGGGTTGATGAGCAAGGGTGAAGGCCTGGCAATGGGGAGAGCAGAAGTGTGGGAGAGGCAGTGAGGGTGGGACCCATGGAAGCAGTTCCAGCAGGCTAGGGCAGGGCAGGAAGCAAAGCCAAGTGGCTACCAGGTTCTGAGCCCTGGGGGCGCTGCATACTTGGGGGTGCTGTTGACAGAGAGGAGAAAGCAGGGATGGGTATAGATTCATGTTGTTTGGAATTTGGAAGGAACCCGCTAGGAAGAGCCCAGGAGACTTGATTTAAATGTGAGCAGGCAGGTGGGTGGGGGCAGGGAAGGGCAGAGGACAGCTCAATCAGAAGGCCCAGGTTGGGAGCTGCCTGCAGCTTTGGAGAGGACCCGAGAGCTGCATCCTGGTGAAGAAGTAGCCCAGGCTGGCACTAGTCCATGCTTTTATATCATCTTGGTGAAAAGGAAAGGGAGGAAGCTCAGCCAGAGAGAGTGGAGTCGGGAGAGGGCGCCACAGGGAACTGCGAACCTTGGGACAAGATGCAGAGAACTCTAGACATCCAGCAGGGAGTCTATAGAAACACACACACACACACACACACACACACACACACACTTAATGTGAGACTTTTTCTTTTCTACACAGGTTTCTCTCTGTAGCCTTGACTGTCCTGGAACTCACTCTGTAGACCAGGCTGGCCTCGAACTCAGAAATCTGCCTGCTTCTGCCTCCCTAGTGCTGGGATTAATTTAAAGGCGCGTGCCACCACACCCAGCCCAGTTTGACTTTTCAAATGAGGTCAGGCACTGTTCTGTCAGTATCCTTCTCTCCACTAGAGGTCGGCTAGGCAACCAAACCTATCATGATGAGCAGAGATAAGGAAGTATAGTCAGAACTAAGTCCCTGGGACCTGTCTGTGTGCCTGATGCTTGGTTTGTGTTAGTGTAAACATCATCTCCTTCCACAGATGAAGGCAAAGCTTGGTATATTAAAGTCATCCAGGTAGGAGGGCCCAGCTGGGGCTGGACATCTAATTTCACATCCTGGACTCTAACCAGTTTCATTAGTTTGCATTCTATTGCTATATAAGCAACTGGGGAGGAAAAGGTTTATTTGGCTGTACTTCATTGTCACAGTCAGGGAAGTCAGGGAAGGAACTTGAGGCAGAAACAGAAGTAGAGGCAGTAGAAGAATGCAGCTCACTGCGTTCTTGCTCTCCATGGCCTGTTTTCTTATACTACCCAGGATGCCCTCTGCTCAGTGGCAGCACTTCCCACATCAAACAACAACAACAACAACAATAATAATAATGCCTCACAGGCTTGTCTGCAGGCCAATATTCTGGAAGCATTTTATCAGTTAAGTGTTTCTCTTCCTAGCGGCCAGAGAGATGGCTCAGCAGTTAGGAGCACTGGCTGTTCTTCCAGAGGTCCCGAGTTCAATTCTCAGCAACCACAAAATGGCTCACAACCATCTGTAATGGGGTCCAATGCCCTCTTCTTGTGTGTCTGAAGATAGCTACAGTGTAGCTTATGTCAAACTGACAAAAGAAACCTAACCACCCTGACCCATCCTGCCTCCTTAGCCCCTGGCAGTGCTGACCCCAATAGGGTGACCTCTGTGGAGGTAGGTGGAACAGGACCTGCCATTTTACCAGAATACACTCAAGTTTGGGTTTACTATTATTTCATAGCTGTGAGACTGTAGGCAAGCTGGCTCGTCTCTTTGAGCCTCGCTTTTTCAATAGACATGATAAAGGTTGAATAAGTTTAAAACCTAGCTAGAACCCCAAATTCTGGTCCTGAGGGGCAGTCTTTTAAAGAATGTCCTTCTCTCTCCTCCTTCTCTTCCCCCTTCTTACCCATTCCTCGGGGGGAATAAAAGAGTCCTCACAGATATCAGCAAAAAGCAAGCTCACCAGAGGAAGAGTGTGCCCTCCTGTGTGCAGGGGCTGACATGTCCCAAGAAGCACAGAAACATCTACCATGTTTGCCATTGGCACATCTGCTCGAATGAATAGATGACACGAAGCGCCAAGCCGACCTGCTTCCTCAATGACAGCAGCAGTATAAGGGGGTGGTGACAGCCCCACCCTGCTTCTATGTGTTGTACGCAGAAGAGCTTAGCCCCATTATTAGCTCTGTTTATACTTCATTGGCCTGTGTTTCCAGACCACGACTGAGTTAAGAGGGTGCTTCCAAGTGGGAGGACTGGGGCATTGCAACCAATAACCACCGTGTATGTGACGTTCTCAACTACGAATATTGCCATGGTTCCTGACCTTTCTGACACCAAGAAAGATCAGAGAGGGGCTGGAGAGATGGCTCAGTGGTTAAGAGTACCTGCAACATTTGCAGACCCAAGTTTAGCTTCCAGCACCTATGCTGGGATGCTCATGACCTCCTGTAAATGTCACTCCAGGGGACCCAGAACGCCTGGCCTCCACAGGGCATACCACATTCGTATCACATACATCTGGCTTTTGAATGTGAAAGTTTGCTTATTTTAACAGAGTCTTGTATAGCTTCAAGCAGGCCTCAGACTGTCTAGGTAACTCAGTCTTAATTCTCTGCCTCTACATCCTAGTGGTGGAACTATAGGCCATGCTATGATGCTTAGATCTGAAAATTTCACTAGTAGGAGGCGGGGGGGGGGGGGAGTTGTAGAAGGAAGCTGGGACCTGAGAGAGACATACAAACCACAGCCCTGGTAGATTTAGTGTCTGCCCAGGGCTGCTTGACCGGTCTGCAGATCGCCATATTTTCACCTTGTCAACACAAGGCAGAAGGAAAGGAGCTCCCGGACCGACCTTCACAAGGTCACCTAATCATTCCCCAGGACTCTGTCCTCTATGCTCTGTAGACCAAGTTTCAACACAGGTAGGGATACATGCATTCCGTCCATTGCAGTAATCCTAGTTAATTAAAATGGATTCGGTTGTATAGATTTTAATTGGAAAAAACTCAAAACCACAGTGATTAAGTGAGATGTTTCCTACTCATAGGTGAAAAGACAGGAGATGAAGGGGCAACCCAGGCCTGGCAATGTTATTCAAGAAGTTCAGAACCTAGGCTTCCCTCTCTTTCTGCTCCTCCATCTCCAGTGTACAGCTTCTGTCTGTAAAGTTGCTTCATGTTCTGCAGTGGCTTCGAGGAACTCAGTCATCAACAACCACACTCTAGGCCATGGGGGGAAAAAGGCTGAAGGCAAAGAAAAGATGCTTCCCACTGAGTTAGCTCCTGTCACACAACACCCCTAGAAGCCTTAGGTAGTGTACCGACTTCACCTTACTAGACAGAAAGAGTTACGTGGCTTAGCAACACACAAGAGGATGGGGATAATCAAGTGGCAATGCTCAGACATGTATAGTTTTTACCCATACTATGAAATCTGTCCACATAAAAATAAATTATTATTTTGTTATTAGAGGTGTCCTGGCTAGTTTTGTGTCAACTTGACACAGCTGGGGTTATCACAGAGAAAGGAGCTTCAGTTGGGGAAGTACCTCCATGAGATCTAGCTGTGGGGTATTTTCTCAATTAGTGCTCAAGGGGGAAAGGCCCTTGTAGGGGGACCATCTCTGGGCTGGCAGTCTTGGGTTCTATAAGAGAGCAGGCTGAGCAAGCCAGGGGAAGCAAGCCAGTAAAGAACATCCCTCCATGGCTTCTGCATCAGCTCCTGCTTTCTGACCTGCTTGAGTTCCAGTCTTGACTTCCTTTGGTGATGAACAGCTGTATGGAAGTGTAAGCTGAATAAACCCTTTCCTCCTCAAGTGCTTCTTGGTCATGATGTTTGTGCAGGAATAGAAACCCTGACTAAGACAAGAGGCAAAGTGTGTCTTTTTTGCTTTAGTTCTTTGTTTCAGACAGGGTATCTCTGTGTAGCCCTGGCTATCCTGGATCCTGCTCTGTAGACTAGGCTGGCCTTGAACTCTGAGATCAGCCTGCTTCTGCCTCTCAACCATGCTGGGGTTAAGGGGACTTGCCACCACCTCCCAGGGTAAAAAGATGTGTCTTAGTCACTCTTCTATTGCTGTGAGAAGTCACCATGACCAAAGCAATTTATGTAGGGAATCATTTAATCGAGGGCTTGCTTACTGTTTTAGAGATTTAGTCCATGACCATCATGGCAGGAAGCAGAGAGGCATGGTGCTAGAGCAGTAGCTGAGCGCTTTGCATCTTGCTTTACAGTTCAGCAGGCAGAAGATTCACTGTACACACACACATACACACACACACACACACACACACACACATACACACGAGAAAGAGAGAGAGAGAGAGAGAGACAGACAGACAGATTGAGAGAGAGAGACTGGGCCTAGTTTGAACATTTAAAATCTCCAAGTCCACCCCCAGCAACATACTTCCGCTAACAAAGCTGCCTCTCCCAATCTTTCTCAAACAGTTCCACTCCCTAGGTGACTAAGGTTTCAAACACTTGAGTCTATGGAGGCCAGTCTCATTCAAACCAGCACAGTGGTCCTGAAGCTGCCATAGGCACCAAGCAGACTTGGCCAGAAGCCTACCATCCTGATGGGTGGGGTGATGAAGCAGGCGCCTGGCTTACCCTGGGCTTGGTCTCAGCTTGTCACGACCTCCAACCTCCCTTCGTACTTGACCAGCAACTCTCAGCCTCTAGTCATCGCTGGTTCAATGCTAGGTTTTGCTTTCTTTTAAAAAAAATATTTATTTGGGACTAGACAGATGGTGCTATGATTTCCAGCACCTGTTGCTCGTGCAGAGGACTGGGTTTTTTTTTCAGCACCCACATGGTAGTTCACAAACATCTATAACTCCAGTCCCAGGAGATCTGACCTGTGTGGATACCAGTACCAGTTCTACATGTGCCTGCAGAGGCCATGGGGAGGAGTCAGTGTCCTATCTCCTGAAAATGGAGTTACAGATGGTCGTAAGGCACCATTTGGGTGCTGGGGACAAAACCCGAATCCTCTGCAAGGGCAGCCAGTACCCTTAACCTCCGAGCCATCTTGCCAGCCCCTAGATTTTGTTTTCTAAGAGGAGGAAGAAATGCTTCACCTTTCAAAAGATTTGGTGAGAAATTCACATTTCAAGAGTAAAAGGCGGTGGCTCAGTTGGCAAGATTCTTGCTGTGTAAACATAAGGACCTGAATCCTCTCCAGGTAAAAATATTAAAAAACAAAACAAAAAACAAAAAACAAACAAACAAACAAACCAAAAACACAACAACAACCATGTGCAGTGGTCCAGCACCAGGAAGATGAAGGCAGATCCCTGTGGTGCAATAGCAGCCTAGCTGGAGTGTGGAGTTCCAGGTTACTGAGAGACCTGTCTCAAAAACCAAGGTGGAGAACAACCAAAGCAGGTGCTTTATGTCAACCTCTTGTCTCAGCGCCTGGGTGTGTGCATCTACACATATGCTTATATGCATGCACACACAGAGATTTTATTATTTATTTATTTATTTATTTATTTATTTATTTATATGGGGGGTGGGGTTCAAGACAGGGTTTCTCTGTATAGCCTTGGCAGTCCTGGACCTCACTCTGTAGACCAGGCTGGCCTTGAACTCAGAAATCCACCTGCCTCTGCCTCCCAAGTTGGATTAAAGGTTTGCGCCACCACTGCCCGGTGAGATTTCATTTTTTAAAGCAAGCCTATTTCTATGGAGAAGGGGACTATGCCCTCAGCTGTGGGAAGTGCAGCCGAGGCGAATTGGAAAATCCATCTTCCCGAGGCGCTCACAGCCACTGCCTTAGAGCTCACCGCATAGGCTTAGCCTGAGTCTTTTGAATAGGCTTCTCCCAGGAAATCAGGGGCCTGCCTCAGCCTGGCTGGCTGTCCACAGCCCAGCCCTCTTTCTGGGAGGCAGCCAGCCAGGGTCACCCCACGTCCTACTTATTTGGAAGGATCTTTGCCCTTCTTTATATTCGGGGCTTAATCTGAACAAGTTCAAAACCGCCTTGCAGAGTTCAAAATCATTGGGACAGGCAAAAACGCAGTGAAATAGCACACCACTGCCAGTTAATTATGAAAAATCCCTTAATAGCCAACATTATTATAAATTATATACCCATCAGGACAGGAACAATTGAACTCTCTGTTTTTCTTGCCCAGCAGTGGAGTTCTAAACAATACTGTCTCATTTGGGGAGCGTAACCTGGGTGTACTTGGAGGCAAGTTGGCAGTTTCCATGGGCTACCTTTGCTGACCACAGGGACTGTGGACTTCTGAGGATGTTCTCTGCTTCTGGGAGAGGTGAGGCAGTGGATGCCCAGTCTAAGAACCAACATCAGATCAGACTCACCCACTGTCTTCTCCACTGCTGTAGCTGCAAGGCCTTCCCCTACAAGGCCTTCCCCTACAAGGCCTCCCCTCCTCTGCCTTGGTCCTCGCTCTTCCACCTACCTACTCCCAGCTGAAATAATGCCTCTAGGCAACCTCTTTGACTGATCCTCCTTCCTCCAGCTGTGCACCATGAATCCCGTTGTTGTTGTCAATTTTCATGTATACTACAGAATTCCTTCCAGACTGGGATGTGAGATAGAGAACTTAGGTCCTTCCTTAACTCAAAATTGTCACTCCGAGCTGGCTGTAGAGGCACGTTTCTGTCATTCTAACACTTGGGCAGCAGAGGCAGAAAGAGTCAAGAGAGTCCAAGGCGAGCCTCAGCTACAAAGCCGGACCCTGTCTCAGAAAATGCAAGAATAAAACAATAAAAGGGTCCCGGAGCCCGAGAATCTTCTGGGGACATGTGGGAAAAGCACGGGCTGTGTGGCTAACCCAGATAAAGCTGACTCAGCAGGTCAGAGATGGCTCTGGACTCCGAAGGATTCTTGCACCCAGGACTTTAGGTGTGGGTAGGGGACAACACCAAACCTCGAAGAGACTACCGACACAGAGTCCCTTAAATCAACTTTCCAGTTAGGCAGAGTATTCCCTGTCCCCTCTAGCCCAGGGTTCAAGAAGACTGACTGTGACATTCAGGATAGATCCAGGATCCTCCCTCCCTCCTTCCCTTCTTCCTTCCTTCCCTCTCTCCCTCCTCCCTCCCTCCCTCCCTTCCTCCCAACTGGCTCAGGTTGGCCTTGAACTTGTTATGTAACCTAGGGTGGCCTTGAACTTCTGACTTTCCACTTCTTTTTTTCTTTTTTGGTTTTTCGAGACAGGGTTTCTCTGTATAGCCCTGGCTGTCCTGGAACTCACTTTGTAGACCAGGCTGGCCTCGAACTCAGAAATCTGCCTGCCTCTGCCTCCCGAGTGCTGGGATTAAAGGCATGCGCCACCACGCCCGGCTGACCTTCCACTTCTTGAGTGCTAGGATTACAGAGGTATGCCACCCTGTTTCTTTGGTGCTGGAGAATTGAACTCATGGTTTTGTGTATGCCAGGTAGGCACTCTACCAATTGAACTACATCCCCAGCCTGAGAGACTGTCTTTAAGAAAAAGAATACAGGGGAATAGAAAGCTAGAGAGATGGATTAGTGATTGAAAACAGTGGCAGCTCTTCCAGGGGACCCAGGCTCAGATCTCTGCTCCCACATGGTAGTTTACAACTGTCTGTTACTCTAGTCTCAGGGGAACCGACATCCCCTTTTAGCTTTTGAGGGAACCAGACATGCATGTGATACACAGACATACATGCAGGCAAACACCTATGTACGTCAGTGACCAGTGTGGCATGATAACCCTGAGGGTGTAGTAGTGATGAGAATACATTGGCAGTGACCAACAGCTCTCTAGACTTAGGGCCCCCTCAACAAGACGGAAACCATGTCTGGTACTGGAAACCTAGCTAAATTCTTAGTGCTAGTGAAGTCAGTTATTGCAGGAGAATCCATAACTACTAATTTACCAAACCAGCATAATTCCTAACAACAGTCTATAAACTTTAGTCCTTATACCCACAGTTAAGTGTAGTCTTTATCCTTCATCAAGGAAACTTCTCTTTACAACAGACAGAGACCATTACAGAAGACCACAACCTATCATAACGCAGACTTGTGGAGCCCAGTTCCCAAACAGATATAGCTACAAAACACTCCCACACGTAAGACTCGGGAAGCACTGCAGAAGGGAGGGTAGAAAGACCATGAGAGACAGAGGCTCAGGGAGTTTTCTGTGAGACTGTGTCTCCTAGCAGTGTCAGAAACTACACCCATAGAGTCTCACCAACATGACTCCTAGGACTTGAGCTAAACAAGTTCAACACCAGTGGACACGCCAAAATGGACACACAGATATATGCACACAATAATAATTAGTGACATAAAGGACCATGGATTTGAAAAAGATTGTGGAAGGGTACATGGAAGGGTTTGGAGAAAGGAAAGAGAAGGAAGAAATGATGTAATTATATTATAGTCTCAAATAATTTCTTTTTTTTTCGGGGGGTATTTTTGAGACAGGGTTTCTCTGTGTAGCCCTGGCTATTCTGGAACTTACTCTGTAGACCAGGCTGGCCTCGAACTCACAGCTGGAATCAGAGGCATGCGCCACTACTGCCTGGCTGAACCCAGCTGTTCTTAAGAAGCATCGCTGGTTAGTAAATACAAGCCATACTCGGGACACAGGCTCAGGTCAGGGTCTACTTACCCATTAGGCACTGTGTCTGCAGTCCCTGTCATCCACAGTCCTTTACAGAATGTTTTAGTTTTGTTTAAATTCAAAAGAAACAAGGGTTAGGGATGGAACTCGATGGTTGGAATGCTGGCCTAGAGTACCAAAGGAACTGGGTTGGAGCTGGAGGACCAGGACTTATCAGGCTACCTCCAGGCCCACCGGGGCTACATCATGATAAAAATAAATAGATACCAACACATCTAGCCTGGATATGATTCTTATGCCAATACATTTGTGAAATATGCTTTAAATTATTTATGAAAGTATATGTCCAAAGATGGAGGTGTCCAGGGTCTGCAGGGGTCATAATGTTGCCTTGTGTCCACCACCAGGCTCTGGAGGATGTGGGTGACTGTCTTCTGTCCCTTCCCTGAAGGTGGCTTGTGCCAGACGGAATGAGGATAGGGTGTGTTTCTGATGGCCTCTGTACACCAGGCTCTGGAGTAAACAAAAGCATGAAGCCAGCCCCGGCCAAGCTGGAAAGGAAGGCATACACACAGGAAGTCCCAAGCAAGGCGAGACAGGATGTACCGCCCACTGTCGTCAGCTGCTACCTCTGTCTCTGCTCGGTCTTGTCATTTCATTTGTCATTTGAGTCATGTCCTGCTTTGCGGGTCAACGGACTGTTTCAGAGATTAGGATTCTTTAATAAACAATTCTTTTGTTGATTTTCTTCCTTTCTGCAACCACTGTTAATAATTTAGACAGCAAATTTGTCATTTCTGAGCTTTTGGTTGAACTGTTTCTAAGGACTCAGCTTGCGGAGGGGAAGTTCAGAGGGAACCGACAGGTGTCCACTTGGGACTGTCTGCCAGGGTGCAAGAAAGAGAGCAGAATGTGGCTTTGGTACTGAACAGGATTATATATACCTTGTGCCTAGAGCAAGTATTAGTAATTTACTATTGGATGGCTTTGGGGAAGGGCACTTGCCACCAAGCTCGATATCCTAAGTTTGATCCCTGGAATCCACACTGGAGAAAGAAACAATTCTTTTTTTTTTTTTTT
>CACVCL010032045.1:0-21634 GCA_902729485.2 Mus minutoides | reverse complement strand
ACAGAGCTGATGTTTGTTTTAACAACACGTTCACATGTGACCATAGTTTCTGTTTAACCAGGTGCAGAGAAAGGGCACAGCACTGGAAACCAGCCCACCTGACATCCTGTTTGTCAGTGGTTCCACGTGTGACCTTGGATAAGTCACTTAAATGTTTTAACTCCAATCTCTGGCTGTGTGGGGCTTGGGACAAATTAGTACAAACTTCTTAATTTACATGAGAAGAATCAGCACAGAAATCATTAAGAACCCCGAAGACCACAAATAACCTTAATTTTTTAGTTAGAAATAATCCTGTAAAGTTAAGAATCAGAAGAGCATTGTTGGAATGTGTGAAAACTTAAGTATCTGTAAATGGAACCTATCTTAATGCTTACCAGGTTTTCACTTAATGCCAGAGCAAGTTGTGAAGAAAGCGGGCATCACAACAGTACAGAATGGCAAATGTCAGAGCAGGAAAGAACTTAGAGCTTTCTAGCCTTGTCATTCCTGGGCTAACCAACTTGGGTCCATAGCCTGATCTTGCAATTAAGTGTTTATGCACCTTAGCCAATGACAGCTTTTCTGTGTCCAATGCCCTCATCCGTAAAACTAAAATAAAACAGAGTGTGTTTCAGGTCTATGGTGAGGGATCTATTCAGCCAGTTCTTATAATGCTATTAGAACTGTAACTGCACAGAGGAAGGATGCTGTGAAGACAGTCCATGAGGATCTAGGCTGGGATGGAGAGATATATGAAGTCAAAGCTAGCCATCAACACTAAGGCCAAAAGGGTGCGCAAGAATCAGAAGGTAAAGGTTAACAAGAACCTGTGAGTATGACCTGTGGGCAGTATGCTTGGGCATACCAGAGAACAGAGTTAAGGGCATAAAGAAGTTTAGGGCAACCACAAAGATGACAGAAAGATATAAGCCAAAATCTGATTATGAAATCTACGTAACTGCCCTCTTACATCCTCTACACCCCATTCCCCAGCTGCTCAAGAAGAGATGCCTAGCCTATCATGTAATTTATTTGTGACAAACTCTGAGGGAACCACACCCCACTTAAGAGACCACACCGACTCTGGGCATTGGGACTCAGCTTGTTTTGTGGTCCAAAAGGAGCTACCCTAGGCACTTTCAAAACCAAGGAGCAGAGAGTGGGTGCCTGATAGAGTGAGGTTCACCCACTGAAGTCAAAGAGAGCTGCAAAAACAGAAAGAGGAGGCGAACTATAAACAGCCCTGAGTCTAACAAGAAATACGAGGGATTAGGGTAGAAGAGTAGCTGCTTGGAACCGAAATGCCAGAACCTGCTTACATGGACCCAGTCTGTAGGCTTGAGGCCAAGAGTCTAGAGGAGATGAGGAATATTCCAGAACACTAAGCAACTTAGGGTTGAGGGGTAGCAGAGCAAAGGCCATGTGAAGTCACGACTGTACTCACGCATTTCCCTCCACAATAGGGTTGCCATGGTTGCCACAGAGCCATCCTTCGGGGTAGGAGGGAGAGAGTACAGGTTAGTAAATATTCTTATGATATTAAGTCTACAAGCACCAGTGCACCTTCTTCTCATTCATGTGTAAATGAGGATAATAATAGAACTATCTCCAGGTGTTCTTAGGATGACAACATGGATTAATATACCCAATGTGCTTAACTGCTTAACATAATTCTTGAACTATAGCGAACGTTCTATGGGTGTGGCTGCTTGTACTTGACTTTGCTCACTCCTGTACGGAATGCCTTGATGCTTACTTACTCTGCGAGTCTGTGTTGGTTGCATAAATATGAAGGTGACTAATGTATGATTCTCACACTTAGAATGTTTGGCCTCTGAGAGGAGCATCACACATGGGAAGCACAACACCATTAAATGGTGTGAGAGGAAAGAGCTGCTGTGACCCTTAAAAGACCAAGAGAGACAAAGAGGACAGAGACAGAAATGTGGAGAGAACATACAGATCACTAATATGGAGAATGCGTGCAGAATGCTGTACCCTGAGTGCTTGGGTTTTCAAGGTTTACTCAGGGAGTGAGATGGGAACAAAGAAACATAAAGAATAGAAACCGAAGAGAGTGGACTTAGTAAGTCGGTTGGTGTTGGTAGATTAGACTGCACTGCATTCACGAATCCCTGAGTTCAACCACTACATTTCTAGAGGAGAGGAGAGGGGAGGGGAGGGGAGGGGAGGGGAGGAGAGGAGAGGAGAGGAGAGGAGAGGAGAGGAGAGGAGAGGAGAGGAGAGGAGAGGAGAGGAGAACAAGAATCAAGTAAATAAAGTCGTAATCACAGCCTGAGCAGATACAGATTGGAGCCCCGCCAAGCCATTGGGCACTGACTAGAGAAGACATTGTTCTCATTTACGAGACAGAAAATGAGGACACCCTCAGCACTTTAATGCTTTGAAATAAAATGTATTTCAAAGACTTACCAACACGTCATGGTCGTGACCACATCTCCTTCCCTTCCTGATATTCAGGCTTTTTATTGTCCCCAATCGATTTGCTGATGTAAAAAAAAAAAAACATAATAATAATAATAATAACTATGAGTCACTGTGAATCTGTCCTGTGTGATAAAAACAGAAAGAAGAAATGGAGGGGAGAAGAGGAGGAGGAGGGAGGAGATGGTGGTCTCAGTGAGTTTCAAATATGTTCTTGGTTTTTATTTCCACTTGAAATTCCCATTTTGGAAAATGCATATATTAAAGTTAGAACTGTGCTTCAGAGAGGCCCCTGACATACTTAAAGGAGCAGCACAAAGGTCTTCAGCTACAACAAAGAGTAGAGACAGCTGTAGAACAACCCAAGACCCCTCATAACAATGTAATTTTTTTCCCCTTTATGTCTGTGGTAACTGTTTTTCCTAATCCCTTCTTGAAGAATCCTTTCACCAACTGCTCCCAGAGACACATGAATAAAAATTCATGTTATTATTTGAGGCAGTGCTGGGGCCAATTATGTTTCAGTCACCTTAAAACTTGACATGCTCTTTAGAGTACTGATTCTCAACATTCCTAATGCTGTGACCCTTTAAAACAGTTCCTCATGTGCGGTGACCCGCAGCCATAAAGTTATTTCCATGCTACTTCATAACTGTAATTTTGCTACTGTTGTAAATCAGAATGTTAAGGTCTGTGTCTCTCATTGGTCTTAGGCGGCCCCGTGAAAGGATTTTTCAACCCTCAAGGGGTCACAAACCACAGGTTGAGAACTGCTGTTTTATACACAAATTGTTTTTTATTTTGTTTGTTTGTTTTCTTTTGATTTTTTTTTGAGACAGGGTTTCTCTGTGTAGCTCTGGCTGTCCTGAAATTCACTCTGTAGACCAGGCTGGCCTCAAACTCTGAGATTCACCTGCCTCTGCCTCCCAAGTGCTGGGATTAAAGATGTGTGTCAAATTGTAAAGAACAGAAAATCCTCAGCCAGAATTGTAATTCCTTGAGAAAAGCTCAGCTACCTTAGGGGTGTTTCCTTACTGACAACACTTCCCCAAGAATGCACTCTGTTTATTCGCTTCAGGTAGTTAAGACTCCTTGCCTCTCCACATACGTAATCCACCCTACTACATAGTGCCACATTAGAGGCGTGGCTGAGAGATATTATTAAACATCATGACCATGTGACTGACTAGTGCACCACATTTTCTCAGGGCAATACAGTACAGAATTTGAGTCAGGGGTTAAAAATTGAATCAGGAAGGAACAGGGCTAGTGAGAGGAGACAAGATGCTTTCGGCTTTAGTCTGAAGGGTGGGCTGTGAGAAGACACCTTACTACATTGATGCATTGCTGGCTGTGGAGCAGGCAGAACCAGAAAGGGCAGTCGGACCAGCCAAGGGAGAGGCCACAGGAGAGGAACTGAGGCTTATAAAACCCCTCAGGTAGGCTTGCATTACCTGCATGGCAGCTGATGTCAGACTCTCTGAGACCATTTCCCAAAGATGGCCATCTTTGGCCAGTTCAGCAGGTTTTTCCTTCCCTGCCCACTGTGTAGGAATGCCAGGGCCCACTCCCAGTCCACTGTACTGATAAGGAAGCAGGCCTGCCTTCTGAAGTCACTAACTAGAAAAGCAGTCAGCAAGTGTTTGCTGTCAAGAACCAGAGAATAAACATGTTGTGTTTTGTGGGTCACTTGTCTGTGTGACCTATTCTTTGCTTTTGTTTAAAAGACTGGAGATATTGGGGCATGGGGGAATGGATAAAGCACCTTAACTCAGTTCACATGACAGAAGAGATATATCCCTGGTCAGAAACTCATTTCTCAATTTTAACAAAAACTAAAGATACCTCTCGTAAGGAATGTGAGACACATTTTGACAAAAGAATGTAGAACATAAGCTAGTTTACCTTACTAAATGTTTTTTAAAAACGCATTCGCTTATAAAGGGTTAGGCTTCATTTCTCAAATTTGCTTTTGTATTTTCTTTCTGAAACCCCTCCCCCAGGTGCTTCTCCCCCCACAGCTCCCACCCCTGTGTGCTTTTACTCCAGGAGCCCCCTTCCCACTTCAATGTCACCCGTGACCTTTCACCTATCCACCCCCTTCTCAGAGCCTCTTGCTCCTCTCATAGTCTTCTATCTTATTCCATAGACCTAGTTAAGAGACCAATCCCCTCTTATGTGATGTCCTGGGGAATAGTCAGAAAGGTGATACCTGCTATCCTCCCCCCTCAGTCTACCACTGGAGCACAGGGGAACACCTAACTGTGTCATGTCTACTATCCAGACTCAGCATCTTTCTGATGTTACAGGGGATGGCCCTCCAGCCTCAGCCATGGCTAAATATGGTACTCTACAGATGGGCAGTGCTGATGAAGTGTAGGAAAGAATCCTCAGAAGGATTTCTCTTGTCATTTTTATCAGAAAGTCAGCTAGGATACAGACACATTCCTCTCACTTGAATAAGTAATTGAGTTGACTTAAGAATTTTACCCAACAGTTAACGAAGACAAGATACTAAATATACAAACTGACAATGACCAGGACGTATATGGAAGCAGAACTCAGACCTAGTACCCACAGCAGACAGCCTAGGAACACATCAGTTCCCCCAACTAGCCCAGAAGTCCTGCCTACTGCCTGTAATCAGATTTATAGGAAGTTAAGCTAGCAGTAATCCATATTCATGAGTAATTAATCCAGAAAGCCAAATAAAGACCAACATAATATTTGACCCAGCATGGTCAGGGCTCTATTAATAACCTTGTTCTCCGTTCTAATAGAGGGACAACAGAAGTAAACCAAATATGTATTTTAATAGCATAGGCTGCCCTGGTTTAAGTTAGACTGTCTTCATTCTCTTGAAGTCACCACCTTCAAATGGGTTTCATGAGAGTCCATGACTGCTTTCCATCCCTCTCACTACACAGCATCCCCACTGTTCTGCCAGCCCCTTGGTCACACAAGTAACAGTAGCCAATCCTCCTGCTGTATAAACTCATTCTCATTTTTTTTTATTTCCACAGTTATTGCTTGTTCTTCTGCTTCTGCTGTTCTCATGTTAAAACTTCACCAATGACAATATTTCAGGATTACACTGAGTTTAAAAGTAGAAAATAACTGAGCATGCTCTAATTCATCATATTGATGTTGTCTCCAAGGTAAGCAAATCACAGAGCACCTTGAACCAGTGTTCCATTCATGATGTTGGCTCCCTGGCTGGGGGAAAAGTTACTTCATAGTCGGCTCCCAGCGAAATCAAACAGAAGCCAGTGAACTGGTTGGATTATGCTGTGTGCACACCACTGTGGGGGATATAAAGATACCAACGAAAGAGAAATCACAACTTACAGGCGATGCAGTTTCTAGAGTACAGATTCCAAAAATACAGGAACTGCTATGTGAGAAAAAGAATGTCATAACAAACTCATTTAGAGCACACTATGTGGAACATTAAACAATACTTTTATTGGGCATTTAATTTGCAAAGATGGAGAAATTTTAAGTGTATTTCCAAGGAGAATTGATTCATGGATTCACTCTAGGCAAGGCATCCTTTAGCTCCAGGATATAGAGAACAATCATGGAAAATGCATTTGGAGAAGACTTAGATGATCAGGGACATTTTAAACTGACAATTCCTCCAACTGAAAGGAAGTCTGGGGTCTGGTGGCTGATTACGGCTTAGCCCATGTTAACATGAACCATCTCATTTCATTTTATCAACATCTCCCAGACTTAGGCACTATTAATTATTATGACTATTCCACAGGTGACGAAAGGGGTAAATGGATGAGTGGGAAAACTAGCCCAAGAGTCATTTCCCTCTGGAAGAGCTCATTAACTACCCTGCCTCCATGAAGCTGGCTCTAGGGCTGTAGCCCCTAACACTGAAGGCCAAGGAAGGGCAGTGGGTCCTTGTAGAAGGCTATCTGAGGACTCAATGCTCCTCTAAAGACTTTACCAAAGCAGCGGGAACAAGCAGGTATCAGTAAAACATATATGAGGTCCTGGGCTTTCAGGACTCTGGCTTATAAAAAAATGGCTTAAAAACATTGTCTCCAATTTTGTAACAGACTAAACCATGGTTTCCCCAAATTCACATGTTAAAACTCTCTCCCCCGATATGACTATACCTTGAAACTGGAGCAAATTAAGTTTATGAGGCTATAAGGGTGGGGCTCTAATCTGATATAACTGAAACCACATTAGAGAATGATTTCTCTGTTTCTATCTGACTCGCTCTCTCTTGCTCTATATCTCCCTCACACAACTCACATCATGTGAAAGACATTAAGAAAGACCATCTGTGCACAGCAAGGAAGGAATCCCACCAGAAAGAGAGCCAGACAGAATGTCTCTTTGCACATTCAGCCTTTAGAGAGAGAGAGAGAGAGAGAGAGAGAGAGAGAGAGAGAAATCCTGTTGAATCACTTTGCCTACATTATTTTGGGATAATAGACAGAAGTAAGTAAGGCAAACTTCCTCATCTCATTAACTCAAAGGTTGACTATATTAGGGTGTAGAGTCTCAGGAAGGATAATTAAGATAAAGCTGTGAGTCTGGGCCCTCCTCGAACCTGACTGGTGTCCCGGTAAGCACCAAAGTAGGACAGCCATATGAAGAGGCAATAAGAAGATGACCATCTGAAAGAGGCTTCAGATGAAACAAGACCTACCAGTACATGATCTATATCCTGTAGTCAATCATCCTGGAGTTATTCATCTATCCCCAGTGACAGTGTCTATACCTTCTACTGTATGAACGGGAACTCCCAGGAACCTAGATTCATCTACCACAGGCCAAGAAGGAAAGATAAAAGCAAGTCCATCATCCATTCTGATACCCACCCTTTCCTGACTTCTTTACTAAGCACCTACCAGCCTGAGTAAGTGTCAACAGGATATTTATCTCTACTATATCCATCTATGGACCTCATAGCTATATGCAATGGCAAGATTCCTCACCATCACACTGAGTGATATCTTGGTACAGGTGTGTTTCTTATTGGATCCACTTATTGATGTGGATCACCCAATAAGTGCAATTAGCATTAAATATATATGCAGAATATAGATAGCCATTTTTTGCCAGTGTTCTAGAAGTTTCACCTGGTTGGCCTCTGCACCAGAAGGAAAATAATGACCTTCACGTGACTGGTAGTAGCATCCTTGTGGTTTGTTCCAGTTACTAAAGCTCTGTTTCTAAGCCCTTTATCTCACAACTAGAAGAGGACCCAGAAGGGTGTCATGTCTTAATCACACCCACAAAACCACTCCAATGTCCAGTTCAAATATATCTCTTAGATGCCAGAAACTCTAAGCTGTCTCACTGATGCTGAGGGCCAGGAAACATTCATGGAGATGGGCCAGGGACTTGTACTCAACTGTCTCTCCACATTGCCTTTCAAAGTGGGCTGTCATCTTGTTTTGTATAGAGGATTTCATTTATGTGGTAGTACTGTGTTTGTGGAAGGCCAAAGCAGTAATAAAATAATGATTACCTCTTTCATGATGGCTAATGTTTCTGAATGTACCCTATTTGCTAGAAAAGCGTATCCACTTGTGCAATGAGTATTTATTGAATATGAATTATATGCTAAACAACAAAGGAAACTAAGCACTCTGCTTTCATAATGTTCAGAGTCCAGTCAGGGAGAGAGAGAATAAACGAGATAAATGACAAGAAAATTGTCATAGCGTGATTAAAGTAAAAAATGAATATGTCAAGGAGGTGGATAAAGAATTCCAGGGGCAAGAGGGGGATAGAGGTACAGGTTGGAAGTCCTCCCTGGGAAAGCTGTGCTGATGAACCAGTGTGGATCAGAAGCTTCATAGAGACTAGAAGGAGAGTGACTCACAGCCACCACGTCATGACACACTCTACAATTAGAGGTGGTGATTTTCCCTGTGTACATGTATTTATCAATATCTAACTCAAGCAATTTATAAGAAACTGTGCATGTGATTAGGGAAGTCGTGTGTCTCCGGACCTGCCAGTTTTGTAGGGTGAGTCAGTAAGCTGGAGCCACAAAAGAGCTGAAGGTAGTAACAGCTCAAAAGCTGACTGCAGCCGGCTCAAGACTCAGGAAGAGCTTATGTTTCAGTTTCACTCTAAGGCAGGAATAATTCTCTTACCTTGGAATGGATTAGTTCTTGCTTTGGGGTGGGGGTATTCTGGTTTTCGAATATTTGTTTTGGAAGAGCTAGGGATGGAAGTTGGGGCTCTGTGTGTGCTGATCACGTGCTTACACCTTCTCTCCCAGCCTGCAGGTCAGTCTTTTTACTCTGTCAATACCTTCGCCCAATGGCTCAGCTACATTTGAGATGGAAGTTTGTTTAATTCATTCTATTCATTCAAACGCTAATCACATCCAGAAACCTATGAGATAGAGTTTAACCAAATAGTTAGGCACTCTATGGCCTGGTCAAGTCGACCAAATTAGCTAAGGTGATGTGGTTGCAAATATTAACTGGACAGTGGTTAAAAGATGAAATTTAAGAGTTGCGACGTGGCATAGTATATATGGGATGGGATGCTGTGGTATGAAGTGGTACAGATATGTGGTATAGAATAAAACAGAACAAGGTGATATCGCCAGACTCTATCTTTTACTCAATTGTGTGATTCACACTTCCTGACCCTCCGTCATCTTGTCTACACTGGGAGACTATTCATGAATGACTCCCATAGTTACAGGGAGAATTGAAAGATTTTGTATGTAAAATGCATAACACAACATACAGATCAGAAAAATTCAGAAAGCTGATGAGAGCTTCCTCACCAACCCTAAAGAAACTGCCAGGAGGTCCCCTTAAGGCTGGATCCTAGGACTCTTCGTCAGAAAGGCAATTATGGTTTTCCAGAATAATTAGCCAGTTTCCTGAGATCCCAGACTTCAGGAGTTTTATTATAAATGCCTTTTATCCTTTGAAGGGAAGAGAACATTACAGTCTGAAGAGCAAAAGGGAAAATTCTGAGCAGGTGGGTGATCCACAGCAAGGAATGAAGGCTCTGTACTTAAGGCAAAGTCATTCAAGGCCAAGGAAACCACAGGCCCGAGAATGGGACTCAGTCTCCATTTACTGGTTACACCAAACTGAGATCTCACCTAGGGTCTTCACACTAACTGACCGGTGTTAGAGTCTCTCCGCTGCCTTAAACCCCTCCAGATAGTACATGAACAAATGTGCAACCCTATCTGTTATGCCTGCTTGACAGATAAAGCCGTGTGCACACTTCGAGGCCCCTCAATCCTACCAGAAGACAGGGGACAAAATCCCTTCCTGCTACCTGTGTTTCTCTTAGGAATGACTGTTCGTTAGCTTTGGAGGAAGACACGGGTGCCATCATGGTCCTGCCACTCAACTCTTTGACATGTCTGTAAGTTGGACTTCCAAGTGCTCAGTTATTCCAATTATAAAACAGGACTGACGATATAAACCTCTGAAGAGAACTGAATCCTTACCGTCTATGTCCATTAGAGCATGGTAGCTCTAATGAACTGTTTGCGCTCACACTATGACCTTGCAGCCTGTGCTATGCAAAGGGCCCTGAGCTCAGGAAGGTCCTCTTGACATTCTTATTAAGTTTCACCATTTTTACTTAGCACTTGGTTTTGCAGACTCTGATCCGAAATCCCTTTTCTTTCTTTCACACATAGAAAAAAAATGTGTGAATAGCATTTTTATGAATAAAATTAACCCACCGGGGTTTATTCAATTGTCAAACAATAGCCAATAAGGGACACAGTTAAGAAGTGAGTGTCTTTCTGCTCCTCACGATAGTACATTCCATGAAATACCATTTACCAGCGCTTAGTAATGTAGGTGGCCCTCACCCTTAATCATGCTCCCCTTCTGTCACCCAGTATTCTCTGTCCTCCACCCAATAACCTGCAGCCTAGCAGAGACTGAGAAATGACTCCTGTGTGCTGATGAATGTAACCGATGACCACAAGGACTTGTTCGACGGGCTTAATAGACAGGGCTCTATGAGTTGGCTAGAGGCAGTGCTCTGTTTGAAGATGGCAGGGGTGTGGTGGATACCTGTTATTAGTCAACTGCGAAAGTGGGTAGAGCCTGAGAGAGTCTCTCACCCTGGAGAGCACCTCTTTGCTTCAGGGGATGGTGGTGGACGTGAATAAATTGTGAGTCACACTCCAGGAAATAGCAAGGTTAGGAGGCCAGGACAGAAAGCAGGCTGCTGGAGATTCCTGGACCATTCCTCCAGCCTGGAGGGGATGGAGAACAAGCATCCCAAAAGGGAGTTAGGAGCGAACTTTAGTTTGTGGATCTTGGCTCAAGGCATCTATAGGCGTGCAGCAAGAACAGGGCTCTAAACCATGGCTCTCAGCTTGCTTTAAATCCTCCTTCTCAGACACACCTCTGCTTTGGGTGCACTCTGTTGTTATAATCTTATTTTGTTTTTGTCCAGTGAACTGAGCTTCATGTAAAGGATCCAAGGTCATCTCCCTGTTTGGGGAAGGTTTTGAAAAGAACAAGAGCAGGGCATGCCTGGGTAATTCTGTAGTGCAGAGTGGTGGAAGCTGACGTAAACCCCAGAAAGGCCAAGGAAAAAGTAAGTATGAAGGGGGGTGGGGGGGAGTTGTCCTCCAGGTTGCACAGATGCTTCTGATACTGCATCTGATCTTACACAGTTTCAGGAACGTTCAGGACACAGTCTCCACCCAGCTCTGATCAGTAGGTCTGGAGAGTAGCTGAGGGTATGCACCATGGATGGTTTGTAGACTGCTCATCTACAGATCACACACTCTTGCAGCAGCAATGTTCTTCACGAAGCATCAATTTCGTGTCAGATTCATTATATGGTGGAAATCTGAAAGGGAGGGGGGGAAATGTCAAAATGCTGTCACCAGGGAAGAATGTATCACTTCAACAAATTCTTGGACACATCACTGCAAAGAGAATGACTGAGGAAAGAGTCAGTGGGTATGTCCACCAATAAAGTTCTTTTCTTTATCCCGATGCTTAGTATGATTTGAAGCATGACCCAAAATCTTACCTACACCTGGTACCCCTCTGCCTTACCCAAGCATCGCAAAATCCAATCATGAGAAACAGCTCATGTATTGTTTGCTCCATTTTCATAAGAATGTTCCACTTAAAACAGATGCTCTAAGATATCAAATGATTTGAAGGAAATGAAAATGAGCTCTGTGATCGAACTAATTAAGGACAAAGGGAGGCGTGGGAGGTTGAGAGCATCTTCGGACTTGTTGACTCTTGAGAGTACGCCAGCAGAGCTTCAGGAATCACTGAGAGCGGCCAAATGCTGTGGAATGTCTTTCCCATGTTTGACTGAAATTGCTTTCCTGTTCCTCAGTTTCTCTCTAACGTCCTTCTTGTCTTTCCTCCTGTATTAGCAGTTTAGTGCAAAATCAGTATCACCAAATACTGGGTGCAGGGAGACTATTTTGAAATTGCCAATATTATAGGCAGGACAGGAAAATGAGTATCATATAAAAATGATGGAAAGTTATCTTTGGGAGCCATTCAGAAAGTTCTTTGAAAGTGACAAATAAGCCAGCCGAACTATATTTATGGGCCAATAAACAAAGCATTAACTTCTATGACCCCATGTTAATGTATTTTTAAAATTATCTCAAATATAAAAATCTTTCTTCAGTAAAGTGTTTGTTTAACACAAGCAACATCCCTAGGAGACTATCTGAAATTATCCCTGATGGCTATCTTAATCTGTTTTCTGTTGCTATAACAAACCACCTGAAGACGCTTAATTTATAAGTAAAGATACTTATTTTGACTCTTGGTTATGAAAGCTGGGGAAGCAAAGAGCAAGAGTCATGCTTAGGCGCCACGAGAGAACGTGGCATCTGTTTGGCTAAGAAGAGAGATGACATAAGGATTACCACACTTCACAACAACATATTCTTAGCACAACTAATCAAGTCCTTGTAGTTCGATGCCCTTACCTCATCCAGCCGGGTCTCTTGCTCTGTGACACAGACACTTTTCAGAAGTGCCCACTCTCAACAGCACTGGGCAGAGGGACAACTAACATATGAATTTGTAGATTACACAAACTGCAACCGTGCAGTCGTGACTCTAATCCTACACAGCCATTACAAATCCTGTGAAATCAGATAGAAGTATTCTTGTTATTGGTTACTGGACCAGCCTGAGTGGAGCAAGTAGGCAGTGTGTGTCACTCCTCCTTCAATCCCTGACCTTTGTAAATGACCCGGGAGCCTCTCCTCTATTCGGTGAAGTAGAGTCTCCTTGTACACTTTATAATCCATCCTTGCTTTGAAAGTTAATAATTATGCAGCACTGAGTTCTGGGCACAAGCCAACCATATGATATTCTACTCTTATATTTGAGTCCTGCCAATTCCATGATCAAACTCAGAACAGTCTACTGGAGGAAAAGAGTCATGCTTAGTATCCATGGGTCCCAGGACAAGTAAGAGAACCCAAGTAAAATTACATGGTGTCGGCGCCATGAGAAAGATGAGGAACCTTCCAGCCTACTTATTTCCAAACATAAGATGCCATTAGTTTTTGAGTTGTAATAGATAATCAACTTATAACATGATATGAAAAGAACAGTCACACAAATAAAGAGTTGGGTCATTATGTCAAATAATTAGAAATTGTGACCAAAGGGAACAACGTTCATGAAAATCTGATGAATGCCTGTTGTAAGTTGCAGTCACATGAGAATACTGAAAAGCTCTGTTCTCCCTATGTTATGTAATCAAAGTCTTTAGTGTATGTGCATTAGTGCCATGTTTGCATGCTGTAAATATGCTCACTTAGAAGCACATACAGGCAATCTATTAAGGATACTAATCCAAGAAAAACATTTTCAAAATTTACCAGTGTTGTTAAAATGACAATTGTTTTTTTGTTTTTTTTTTGTTTTGTTTTGTTTTGTTTTTTGCCATGATATAACTTTTCACAATTGTCAAAAACATTCTACTAAGAAACATGTATGAGCCGGGAGTGGCGATGCACACCCTTGATTCCAGCATCCTCATCAGGTGGCTGAGACAGGAGGACTACAAGTTGGAGGTGAAAAGATGAAGTGTGAAAAGGAGAGATGAAATGAGAGGACAAGCCCTTGATCCTGTGAAGGCTCTATGCCCCAGTGTAGGGGAATGCCAGGACAGGGATACGGGAGTGGGTGGGTTGGTGAGCAGGGGATAGGGGGTGAGATAGGGGGTTTTGGAGGGGAAATGAGGAAAGGGAATAAAATTTGAAATGTAAATAAAGAAAATATCTAATGAAAAAGAATTGAAAATAATAGTAAATGGTTATTATGAGAAAAAGAAAAGGAGAGATGAAGCCTATTCCCTGTAATCTGGTAAAAAGCTAACCATCGTAAGGACTGCAATCTGGTAAAAAGCTAACCATCGTAAGGAATGCAAACCACCTTCCTCAAATTCAATAATATATCTTAGCATTAGTCAGCACGATTCTCTCTGTGCCCTACATTCCATATGAATTTGCCACAAGAAAGTGATCTGTGGTTTCAGCTCAAATGGTAGCTTCGAAATCAGAGCAAACAGGATGCAATCCTTCAGGTGCTTACAGAGGCAGTCACAGGAGGACCACATCATCCTGGGATGAAAGCTGTTTTATTGTGTATTAAGAAAGACTTTTGAAAGTCGATACAAAACTGGGATAGAGGCTTTGTAGTTACCCCAAAGCTTTCATTGGAGAACCTGCAAAGGTTTTATTGACCCAGAGCTTTAATTTCCACAGCTTCCTGAGGGTAAACGGCAGGCTTCACTGTCCCCATTTACCAGGTAGAGAAGCCAAGGATGCAATAGATACTGGGTACATTTTTGGGGAGTGGTTTGAAAAACACCAAACAAGTGACAAATAAAACTATTTTTTCCAAAGAAAGAAATAATATGATTTTAAGATATACAGATATGTGTGTGCATACTTAAAGGACACATAAAAGCATGTAACTATAAAATAGGGATGCTGGTACTCCTCCCAAAGACTCTTAGATGGTTTATAGAGTGAACACTTGCAGCTATTCCTTATCCTATTCCCATGTATCACAGCACTAATGAAAGACAAATGTAGAGAGAGTTCCTGGGCACAAGTCAATGTGATGAGTATTTTATAATATGGTCCACAGAAAGTCAGAAACAAGGAGATGAAGGTCAGGCAGGTGAAAAGGTGATATGCATCCTACGGAATGGACAGTGAAGCTCTTTTAGAAAAATCATGATCTTCATGGAGTCCATAAGGAGACAGGGAATGGTTGTGAACTTGAGCCCAGACAATGGCAACCTGGTTCCCTTCTGTCCCTGACAATAAACGGGGATGGAAGAATGCGCCAGCCTCCAAGATATTTCCTCTGTCTAGGTCCATGCTCAGTGTTTTGTTATGTACCCAGTCTACCATTATGGGAGCATTCAGAGGCAGTTCTGATCATGTCCACAAAGAATAGGTTGGGCCTTCAAACCAAAGTTCTCTTCTGTCTCAATAGCTTTACGTGCTCAGAAGAAAAAAGGCCATAGTAGCTCCCTCATAGGGTTGTAGTGTTGAGGCATACAGTATTGTACAGCTCTTAGAGTAATCCAGGGATGCAGAGATCACTGCTTGGCAGTTGTCATTAACAACAGCCTAATTACGCTTCTTGTCACAGAGCACTGTGCATCAAAATCAAGAACCTCCTGTACTTTGTTTCAAACGATACTCGACACAGAGTGGAGTATCACATATCCCCTTTCCCATGTGGAAAAAAATGAAATGAATGTCAACCATGTGAGAGTTAATCTTCATCGTTAAACTGACTGCATTTGGAATTACTGAAAAGCACACCTCTGGGTTTCTCATTCAGGGAGTTTCCAGAGGGGTTCAACGGAGCAGGAAAGAGTTACCAAATGTGTATCTCAATGTCCATGGAACCAGCCATGGACTAAGGTACCAGAGTGAATAAAAAGGAAGCAGCAGAAGAAGCCAGCTGAGCTTCAGCCTTCATCTCTCTCTGCTTCCTGACTTGGAGACACTCCCTCTCTCTCCAAAATCCATGAGCCAAGAGAATCTCTTCCAAAAGTTGCTTTTCTCTAGTGTTTTGTCACAGTAATGAGAAAACTACCTCATACAAGGCATTGGCTACAGTCAACTAGTGATTGACATCATACAGGGCTATTACATATTGAATATATGTGTTAAAATGCTACACTATAGCCTAATATATATATATATATATATATATATATATATATATATATATATATATATATATATACACACACACACACACACACACACACACACACACACAATCACTGTGTGTCAATTCAAATATGCATTAATTTTAAAGAAAATAGAAGTAAACATCTCAGGTTGTGAGGAAACACTATCTATAATAAACCCAAGTAATTCCACCATTTAACTTTGAGTTCCTTTAGCCCAGTAGTTCTCAACTTTCCTAATGTTGTGAAACTTTAATACTGTTCCTCACATTGTGGTGACCACTAACCATAAAATTATGTTTGTTGCTAATTCATTGCTGTAATTTCCATACTGTTATGAATGATAATGTAAATATCTGATTTGCATTCTATCTGATATGTGACCTCTATGAAAGGGTTGTTAGATCAGCAAAGGGGTCAGAGCCCACAGGTTGAGAACCACTCCCTTAGCCTGAGTGTGGTCAGTGCTGTGTGATAAATCATAGCACATACATTGAAGTGCAGACATCCTGCAAGCAAACACATGGGAAAATCTCCAAAAGACATCCATGCTATCAATCTTCTATGTTACTGCCTTTTATCATCTTTTTCTACCCTCTCTTCTTGCCTTAAGGATCCATAGTTCACTTTTAAACATCAATTTTCCTTAGTCATTAATATACCTTGTCCCTCTTTTGCCCACACTAGCACTCTGATGGCCACTTGTCCCATAGACAGCAAACAGTCAACATTTCTAAAGCTGTGGTTAGTTTTCATTTGCAAAATGTTGTTCCTCTAGTAAATCCTGACTTCCAGACAGTTCAGAGGTTTAGGGCGCCCCTCTCTTTCCCACTGAGTACATCATGGCTGCCCATGGCATCTCATTCACATGTCTCTGTAAGTATTCTTATTGTATTTTCAATTTCTATTCTTGCCACTTTGGGTGCCTGTAGCATGGGCTACTGTAATACAACCTTTGACAGGTTCTCTTTTAAGTCTGCTTTCTACTGATGAAGACTGGAGATTTGAGAGCAGGGGTGGGATACATAGTTAACAAACAGATTTCTCATTCCATCATTGTGATACCTTGGTTGTGTCGAAGACCACAGTACATCATCCCCAAATATGCTCCTTTGACATAAGTATTGTTGCCAGTCATTTTCATGAATAGCAAATACAAAGAAACTGCCTGTTTATAGAAAATGTTCAGCTGCTGAGGAAAACGTCTGCCTGAGATGGATTTCTCCTTCTCAGCATCTCAGTTAAGTAACATGACTACATCACTAGATTCTCTTTCAATAGCAAGGGCAGAGTTTTCTGTCTGTATGAAAAACCTTACCCTTATTACTGAATGCTCCTTGCTTTCTTAGCATCTTTTATCCCACTGCAACATAGACCTGATAAACTACATATAGTTGGTTTGGTTCACAGTCCTCAAGCTGGAGTCTATGTTCAAGTGGCCACATTTGGTGAGTGCATGTTTGCTATGATATAACACCATAGAACAGAACATATGGAAAGGAGCATGAGAGAAGGTGGCAAGAAGAATGGAGCCTGGAGCCTGGAGCCTGGACTTACTAGTAGTAACTAATATATACCAACAATGAGGGCATGGATTCACTCAAGAGGGCAGAGCTGTGTATTATTACCTTGATAAAGTGCCTGCAGAGGAAGTTTTCAGGAGAATGGACAGAACTAGATTAGGTGCAGTAATACAGAGTCAGAAAGATAAATGCCATATATGTCTACTTACCTATAAGCGCTAACCCCAAAGTCTTAAGACTCTGTAACCTGGAGTAACTGAAGAGGCCAGGAAAGTAAAAAGAGACTAAGATGGGGGAGAGAGGACAGGAATGTTAGAGAAGGGAAATGTAGAGCACAATGAAGGAGGAAATGAAAAAAAAAAGATGGAAAGACTTATCTGGGGACCACAGATTTCTGTTTGTTAACTAGGAGTTAACTAGGAGAGGGACCACAACACAGGAGGAAGTAACGAGGAGACACAAATAACATCAAAGGTGTTTGTAAAAGCCATAGGGAATTATATGATTTTCTGGGTACTTAAAATTACATACAATATATACAGGTGTGTGGGTGGGGGTAGTAACTGAAGTTATGCGAGTTGAGATGAAGATGCCACTGAAAAAGAAAAACCATAGGTTGTCTAACAACAACAACAAAAACCCTACTGCAAATCCTAGGAACTCTCCCGTTGAGTTGTTTTTCAGGAGGGTCCAAGAGATTCCCCCAAACAATTTAGACTATGTCAATGGCCCTTCCTTGGTGCCTCCCAAACAAAGGAGGTAAGACCCTCTTGCTGAAGACACCGCACGCTTCAGACACAGCATTTGAAGGAATTGATCGGGCTCTGACATGGAAGGCTTCTCAATGAGGACGAGCTCTCATTGTTTCTCAAGAAGCCATTCAAGTTCCCAATGAAGAATAACAAGGGTCCTACCCATCTATAATGTCAATGAGTCACAACAATGACCAGCATGGCAAGATATTCCCATAGGTGTAATAGTGGCACTTATGTCTTTGCAACAACTGACAGTCATTTCCTTGGATTTAAGGATCGCTCAATAAGAGGGGATTTAAGCCTGATACTGTACATTTAGGCAACTATATGTGAAGCCTTGAGCCTGGAAGAGAACCTGCTATTTCCACTTCCTAAAATCAGTATAATCTCTAGCTGCATTGTGACTGTACCATATGCCCACAGATAAGTATAGTTCTCATCCCTCATCAAAGAAACATGTTGCAACAGATGGAATCCATTAGAGAAAACCACAACTGGTCAAAAGCCAGAGATTGACTGTGTGGTGCCCACTCCCAACTAATACAACCCCTACACTCAAGGCTCAAGGGCCATCAAGAAAAAGGGGTTCCCAAGATTGTAAGAGCCAGAGAACCAAGAAAAATGCCCTAAGATACTCGAAAGAAAGAAAGAAAGAAAGAAAGAAAGAAAGAAAGAAAGAAAGAAAGAAGAAAGAAAGAAAGAAAGAAAGAAAGAAAGAAAGAAAGAAAGAGAGAGAGAGAGAAAAGGAAAAGGAAGAGAGAGAAAGGTAGATATGTAGATAGATAGATAGATAGATAGATAGATAGATAGATAGATAGATATGTGCATGTAGATAGATAGATAGATGATAGATAGATAGATAGATAGATAGATAGATAGATAGATACATACATACATACATACATACATACATACATACATACATAGATGACAGATAGGTAATAGAAAGATAGATAGATAGATAGATAGATAGATAGATAGATAGATAGATAGATATTTAGATAGATATTTAGATAGATAGAACATACTCAAAGGGAGTGGGAGGAAATAGTGTATCTGGGAGGAATTGAAAGAATAGAAGGTGAATATTATCAAGATAAATTGTATAAAGTTCTCTAACAATTAATAAAAATATTAATAAAAAGAAATGACATTTATTTAGTTCACAGCCATGGAGATTTGAGGTGAGGGTAAGACATTCGCCTTGGCTCACCTCTTAAACTGCCCATTCTGCTGGGGAGGCCTCTCAGCTGCTTCACTTGGGAGGAATCTCAGCTGTTTTTGTGTGTGTGTGTGGTGGGTGCTCAGCTATGGCACTGGGAAGGTCCATCAATCCCATCATTGAGAAAGATCCTTAGCTACACCAAGGGGTGACTCCTCAGCTCCATTCATATCGTGGCAGATGTGGTGTGTGTGTGTGTGTGTGTGTGTGTGTGTGAGAGAGAGAGAGAGAGAGAGAGAGAGAGAGAGAGAGAGAGAGAGAGACATTTATCTCTTGCTGATCTACCTTTAGTTACAGTAGTTTGCTTCAAGTAAAAGCAATAAGATGAGAAGTTATTTTTACCCTACAGCTGTGTTCCCTAGCCTCTCTTGCAGCTGAATGTAGCAGTGTGGCAAGGGATGGTTGTGTTCTGAATAGCTGAATGTGGATAGAAGTGATTTGCCTACCCCTGACCTAATCCTTAATCAACAAACATCTACATAACTGGTCTCAGTTTCCCTGACTGGTCTGCAGACTTGATATCAGTGGCCAGAGAACACTTAAAGCTACGTCTTGCTGATCTAGGTATATCCATAACCCAATTATCATCGGTATTGGGTCTCAAACTTGGCACAAATGGCCCAAGTGCCTATTTAATATATCAAAGCAGAGCCGGGTGCCAATTTCTCCACTATTCCCCAGCCCCTACCTGTTACAGCATATGGCTGGCATACTCAACCCCCTGTCCTAAACTTCTCCAGACTGGGAGGTGGGGGATACCCTTCCCCCAGACGCCCTTTGTTATATAGTCCAACAATTTTGGTTACCCGGTCCTTTTGTCTATGTCTTGCCCCAGGTTGCCCCTCTCAGTCAGTGGCTCCCCTTCCCCCAGCTCTTTCCTCTGTTCACATGGCCTGGCACAGAGTCATGTTCTCTCTGGACTCTCCCATATGCCTCTGCCTTGGGTTATGCTCTCCCTTTTATCTACAATAAACTTTCTCTTCCACTGTACCTAGGAGCAGTCGTGCCCTTCCTTTTCTCATTCAATTGGCATTTTTAAAACATGCCCATGCTCCTTCTGCACCGATTCAGGCACAGAACTTTGCTGGGACCTCTAAATCCTCTGTGCTCTACACTCAGGCAGGGCAGGAGCCATGAAGTCACCTCCGTCTGGGAAGCTACTTCTGCACTGATGCAACTCATTGAACATTCCCACAGACATGCCTTGACCCATCCCAGAAGATCCTACCAACTCGCTGGGTGAGCTTCTATCCCCTTTAACCCTAAAGGAAGCCACTCTGTACTTTAGGCCATAGTTTGGTAGGTTTGTAATTTCATTAATAAACAATGTAATGGGGTTGAGAAGTACCCCTTTACTTCCTTTTCCAACCATGAAGCTATTAAATGCCTTAAATAAGAGGGAAACTATTCAAATCGCAACATACAGGACAGGTAACTCTGCTTGAAGCAAGGGTTTTATGTTAGCAAGGGAGAAGCCAGACTCCATTTCTAATGAGTCCACAATGGAATAAAATGAGACGGGTAGGTTTCTGAATGACTGAGCTATGTCACTCATTGTTTTGAACCCATACCATGTTATTAATGCTAATAAGTCCTATCTCCCGAGGAGATGATGGCGTGGCTGGACAGTAGAATAGTAACTACAGAAATGGAACAGACTGAAGTTCAGGAAGTGCTGGGCTCAGAGGAAGTCAAGGTAAGTAGCTAGTGAGAGCAGGTGCCCAAACCCACAGATCAGAGGAGCAAAAGCACAGCCGAGCCTCTGGGAACTAAGAACAATTGGGGTGAGAAAGGTGGGAGCCAGGACAGGGGAGAAGAGGTGTGCTTCTTGTAGTTTTTTATTTAATCTCTAAACACATTCTTCTTGTTGTTAAACGGAGGCTAAGGGGAAGTCATTAAAGATCTGAGGCCTCGCAGTGACAGGAAGATGAAGCAAGCTGGAAGAGAGCCAAGCCAGAGGCAGGGGGGACCAGTTCTGAGGCCTGTTCTCTGCCTTCCTCCGGGATGAGCCATCTTCTAATTATAATGTGACCCTGAAACCATGGAGATGACACAGCATGAGGGGTCCCTGTGCCGGATGGGATTGCTGAGGGCCTGACAGACAAGGGAGCTGGTACCTTCTCATTCTGCACTCAAGCAAGGGTTTGCTCCGGAGTTGTATTTCTATCAGCCTCCCCTTTCCAATACCTGTATTTCTTTCTAATGAACTCATTTACTACGTCACCATTGCTTGGGATCTCTATCCTAGGATTCACCAGAGGTCTCAATCCTAGACGGTTTTGTAATGTGACCTCTTTGGAGAGTGTCGGAATCCAGAGTGAGTCTTAACTCACTTGGCCTGGGGTGGAAGAAGGACCATGGGGAGCGAGTCACAGCAGAGTGGAGGATTCATTAGTCTCGAGGTTAAGACAGACCTGGGTCTAAGACAATCACGTCTGGCTTCTCCCTTGCTAACATAAAACTCTTTGAGTTAAGACAGGGCTAAAACAAAGACTTCCTGGTGTTCT
>CACVCL010032044.1:0-21643 GCA_902729485.2 Mus minutoides | reverse complement strand
ATATGTAGTCAACTTTTTCTCAAAACACTGGAAGATGGATGCAGGAAGAGCTTACAGCAAGATCCTGCTTCAATAGATCCTGTTTCAATAAACAAACACCACCAACAAAAAACAACTGTTCAACTCTTTTCTGAACATTTAATAAATGAAGATACATTTTAAAAATTGATGTAGAAAGATTATGAATACTCTGCCTTCCTTTTTTTTGTTGTTGTTCTAAATTCAAAGATAGGGACTTCCTATGCAGATCAGACCGGCCTACAGTACTATGTAACCCAGGCTGGCTTCTAATTATTTTCCTGTCTTAGCCACAACCTCCAACTTTAATGTGGTAACAGCCAAGATTTAACAACTGTACCATATAATAATCACTCAATAGCTTATATTAGCAAATGTTAGAATATTTGTTGACCTAAGTTGATTCATTTAAACTGAATCTAGAGGCTGGGCATGGTGGCATACACATTTAATCCCAGCACTCAAGAGACAGAGGCAGGTGGATTTCTCTGAGTTCCAGGCTAGCCTGGTCTACTGAGAGAATTCCAAGATAGCTAGGGCTACTCAGAAAGACTCCAATCTTGAAAAACAAACAAACTAAATCCCAAATAGACAAAAAAGTGAAATTAATTAGACTTTATAGAATTGTTATTCCTTCAGAGAGAATAAAAATGTTTATAATTATTGCTCAATGCCTTACAGAAGGGAAGCAGATTAGAAGAATATTTCCCTAGCGTGGAAAAAAAAAAAGTTCTGGGTTGTATACATAGTGAATCTGCAGGAGGCCAGCCTGGACTGCAGACGGTCCTGTGACAAGCAACCCAGGGAGACTGAGGCGGAACAATATACTTACTGTGCAGAGTTCTTATTTCCTTGCCAGAGATTTTTGTTGAGACACTATAATTTTAAATATTTGAAAATCAACATGCATATAAATATACTTAAGAGTCTCATGCTTTTAAAAGGGGGGAGGGGCTAGAGAGATGGCTCAGCGGTTAAGAGCACTGACTGCTCTTCCAAAGGTCCTGAGTTCAATTCCTAGCAACCACATGGTGGATCACAACCATCTGTAATGGGATCTGATGCCCTCTTCTGGTGTGTCTGAAGACAGCTACAGTGTACTCATATAAATAACAAATAAATCTTTTTTTTTAAAGAGTCTCATGCTTTATTGACCAAGTAGGACTCCTTTCTCTGCACTCCACACCTGAATCCACACAGAGCAAATGAAAACGGAGATGAAATACATGTACCTAGGAACTTCCTCTTTTATGTGTAAAATTTCCAACCCTTGAGTATTCCAAGTAGTTACGATGTAATGTATGTTTTTTTTTTTTTTTTGGTTTGTTTGTTTTTTGGTGGTTGATAAAAAGAACTTAGCTGTCCTTTTAGAGTTGAATTTTGGCAAATGCAGAATTCAAAGGCAGATTTTAAGCAACTCAAGGAGATTGATATATATTGAGTGGCAGAGCTATAAGGTTTTAAGTAAAAATTCACAAACAACTTTAAAAAAATTCAAAGCACTAAAAGGGAAAAGTAAATCTGTACTTCAGATGTAAGAATTGTCTCGGCTCAGTATGCTTGCAAACTTTTACAGTTTTGCCACAACTTTAACATTGCCAGAACCCCCTTCTCCACAACTCTATCCCTTTGTTTCAGCAAACCCTCAAGTACTCAGATCAAACTTGGTAACAAATTAGTGACTCACAGTGCAAATAGGAGGGGTATTATGCAGAATCCCCGGGGGAAGTCATCCCTTTTGAGGCCCGTGATGCAATGACCATTAGACATAACTGTGGAGTAAGGGGTATTTTCACTCCGGTCATAGTTTAATTACCTCTTAAAGATCACTGAACAGCAGACTAGGCCAGGTACCCCAAAGGTGGCGACAGGGACATCAAGCGGTTAAATTTTACAGACTTTCACAGAACGGTCTAGTGTACCTGTACTTAGGTTACGGTCGCTGTCAGTTCCTAGATTAAAATGAAGAAGTAAAAGGGTTGGGAGAGGTCAGGAGGACCCTCAGGGTTCAGGAAAGGGGAAGGGGAGGGGAGGGAGCAGGAGACCGCCGGAAGGCCACAGGTTTATGGGCAAGATCCCGGCGTTCCCATGGAAACGTATCCCTCCGCCCCGCGCTCCGAGTCCGGCTCCCAGTTCCCTCCGCCCCGCCTCTAGGCCGTTTCCGCCCAGCTCCTTTGTGCCGCGCAGAACGTTGACACAACGCATGCGCGGGAAAAAAAAAAAAGAATCCCCGCCCGCCGCCTATAAAAGCGCGACTCCGGCCTCTTCCTTGTAGTGCTGCTGGGATTGCAGGCAGGGGAGGTCGCGCAGCCGTTCCCGTGCTACTCGCGCTGTGAGCCTTCCAAGCTAGAGCCGAGTACGCGGGCCGGCCATCATGTCACGCTACGGGCGGTATGGAGGAGGTAAGCGGCCGGGGCCCAGGGGAGGACGGTGCTGCCCGCCGACCGAGCGGAGCGAGGCCGCAGGGGCGGCGCGGCGGTTGGAGACGGTTATTCCGCGTGCGTAATGGCGGCTCCGGCGCACGCTGTAGGAAGCCCGAGGCCGCGGGGGCGGGGAGGAGGAGGGCGAGCGGGACTGGAGGGCATGTGTGCCGCTTAGGGCCCGGGCGCTGGGGACTTTGGGTCTCTTCCCGGACAGGCCGAAAGCCTGGCGGGGTCGCCGTGGTGGTGGCGTTGGCCATTTCTCCGCGCTGCCGCCCGCCTCCGGCACCGCCACCCCCCCCCCCACCGCGCCCGCCCTCGGCGGCCGCGGCTGCCATTTTGAGCACATTGACGACCGTGGTGGCGCATTTTCCTCAGCGCTTTCCCGCCACTGGGAGCCGGGGAGTGAGGATGGGCCTTAGGATTCGGATTGGGCTGGAGACGGAACGAAACCGGCCGCTGCGAACCGCGCGCCGTCCAACAATTAGTCGGGATGGGGAGTAGCGCGATGCAAGCAGCGACGGCTTCTGCTCGCTCGTTCGCTCTCTTTTTTTTTTTTCCCCTTTTTCTTTTTTTTTCCTCTTCGCGGTTTCAAGCGTGGCTTCTAGCTCTGGGGCGGGGACTCTGGAAGCCGGGAACTGGTTCGGTCCTGCTGCTCGTTGTAGACCTCTCCGCAGGCCCGGCCACCGGAGCCCGCGCGCTGGCGTGCCCGAGGCTGCGGGGACTCGGGGGCGGGGCGAGGCGAGGCCGGGCCCACCTCCACCCCGCACGCCTGGAGGGAGTCTCCCGTGCTCCCGTCGCAATCCTCCAAGGTTTTCGTCCTATAAGAACGCCAGAACTTGGTCACAGGTCTGGCTTTCAGTCTTTCACACTGTAAAATTTAGTACTTGGTGGAGACCGCCAAAATAAAAGGAGCCAGATCTAGTGGCGCGCACCGTTAGTCCTAGCTGCCTCAGGGGAGGTTAAGGCCTGAGAGTCATTTGAGCGATGTGTAGCTACAATATTTGTAGGGTGGCTCCGAGTAGAGCGCTTAGCTGGCTCAAGGTCTCCAAAACAAACATGTACGTTGCACAGCTCTTTAAGGATGGTCTGTTTTAAAGAACTGAATTCAAACAAGACACACATTAAATAACATTTGTTCTGTTTACATTTTTTAAACAGAAACCAAGGTATATGTTGGTAACCTGGGAACTGGTGCTGGCAAAGGAGAGTTAGAAAGGGCATTCAGTTACTATGGGCCCTTAAGAACTGTGTGGATTGCCAGAAATCCTCCAGGATTCGCCTTTGTGGAATTTGAAGACCCTAGAGATGCAGAGGATGCAGTTCGAGGATTGGATGGGAAGTAAGTGGGTTGTTTTTCAAATTTCTTTAAAATATTCCCTCGGGCTGGATAAGTAATCTTGGTGCTAATCATAGACTCTCTGGGGGTGGACCTTATTTTTTGATAGTGTCTCTGGCCTATGTTGGCCTGGAACTCACCATATAGCTCAGGTGGTGGTTGGAGCCCTCATTAAGTCAGCCTCTGGAATGCCTTGCCCTTCCGGCACTTGATAACTTTAAGATTTAGGACTAAAGGTGGAATTGGCAGAGTTTTGTAAACAAAAGACTTAACGGTGTAGAGAATGAGCAATTGATGGTTTAAAACATTAGCATTTTCTAACATTAGCATTTTCTTATGTTTTGTAGAGTGATTTGTGGTTCTCGAGTGAGGGTTGAACTATCAACAGGCATGCCTCGGAGATCTCGTTTTGATAGGCCACCTGCCCGGCGTCCCTTTGATCCTAATGATAGATGCTATGAATGTGGTGAAAAGGGACATTATGCTTATGACTGTCACCGCTATAGCCGACGAAGAAGAAGCAGGTATTTAATTAATGAAGGAATGGTTGGTATTCTAGTTAATCAAAGTAATTCTTTTATTAGCAAGGCAGAAACTAGTGTTTTTCTATAAACTTGAATGTTAATTGTACAGGTGTATTTTACAATTTTTGTTTAATTAAAAATGTTACTATATTAATAATCAACCTGGTCAAAACCTTTCAGGTTTCTTCGTTTGAGTCAGTCGCCTTGATTCAGAATGTCACGAGCCTTATGATATCATGCTGAGGCGCCTTGCAAATCCGACAATTAAGATCCTCCTAGACCTTGAGGTGATCAGCATAAGAGGCCAGATCCCCTCGAGTCATCTACACCTAGCTTCACCTTATTCTTTAAAGGGCAGAAAATTTGAGTCGGTGATCGCCGTAACAGTAAATTTGGCTTACAATTGGGGCCCCCCTCCGCTTTAGAAAGAGGAACACCAGATTGACCACATTCCCAACTAGACAAATCTTCTTGCGTCAATCAAGCCTCATCTGGCTCTTTTGGCTGTCAGTTTGATCGTCGTTAGATTGAAGAAAACATCTAGATGCAGCGATCGGCTATAGATACTTCTAGATCATCTAGATCTACTAGACCTACTACTAGACCATGGGCCAAAGAGGGTCGACCTGCAAACTTGCAAGGTTTATTTTAAATACACATTATGGCGTTTTATATTTTGTAATTCTAAGTTGTAATTCAGCTTTTAACAAATCTTTTTTTAGGTTAGTAAAAAAAAAAAAACTTAATAGGCCCAGAGTTTTTCCAAATGAGATACTAAATTTTAAATAGTTTTGAGATTTGATTTCAGCAGAGGTACACAAACACTAAAACTGAGTTATCGTCTAATATATTGTATTTTTCTAACTTAAAAAATAGGTCACGATCTAGATCACATTCCCGATCCAGGGGAAGGCGATACTCTCGCTCACGCAGCAGGAGCCGAGGAAGGAGGTGAGAGATTTGTAAAAATTCAAATTTTAACAAGTGGAGAAAATAAGACACATGGGCTTAAGAACTTCTTTTAATTTTTAGGTCAAGATCAGCATCTCCTCGACGATCAAGGTCTGTGTCTCTTCGTAGATCAAGATCAGCTTCACTCAGAAGATCTAGGTCTGGTTCTATAATAGGATCGAGGTATTTCCAGTATGTAGCACATTTTTCCTGCTTACTAGTAGATGGAATGTCGTAGCTTTAGTTGTCTACACAGTTTCTCTGTGTAGCCCTGGCTGTAGACCAGGCTGGCCTTGAACTCAGATCCACTTGCCTCTGCCACCTAAGCACTTGGATTGAAGGTGAGTGCCACCACTGACTGGATCCTGGTTGGATCGTCTTGTCTTGGTGACACAGTGAATTATCTTCATTCAAATGGGTGCTTCAGTATTAGAGTGTGCACGCCTGTACTCCCTAGCACTTAGACTAAATAACTTGGACCTGGGGTTTGGAGGACAAAAAAGGTACATGCCCCATCTCAAAACAGGTTTTTTTTTTTTGTTTTTTTTTTTTTTTTTTTTCGAAACAGGGTTTCTCTGTACAGCCCTGGCTGTCCTGGAACTCACTTTGTAGACCAGGCTGGCCTCGAACTCAGAAATCCGCCTGCCTCTGCCTCCCAAGTGCTGGGATTAAAGGCGTGCGCCATTTTTTTTTTTTTTTAAAGATTTATCTTATTTATTATATGTAAGTACACTGTAGCTGTCTTCAGGCATTCCAGAAGAGGGCGCCAGATTTCATTAAGGATGGTTGTGAGCCACCATGTGGTTGCTGGGATTTGAACTTATCACCTTCGGAAGAGCAGTCGGGTGCTCTTACCCACTGAGCCATCTCACCAGCCCCTCAAAACAGGTTTTTAAAAAGTAAATTATTTTAGCCAGACAGGATGCTATCTCTGAAGAAAATTGTGACAGCTTGCTATCAAACCTGATAACTTGCTTAAACTTGGAACCAATGTAAAGGGAGGAGAGACCCAATTCCCCCAAATTGCTCTCTGACTTTTCTACATATACTCTGAAAAAAGTGAATGTAAATTTAAAACATTTGGAAAGAGTAAGTTTGAGAGTAGGAGGGAGACAGGATATGCCTGCCTCTTAATCTGAGATTAAAAGCTGAGTGGACTTTTTAGTTTAATGAGACAATATGTGTACCCCTAGCTGTCCTTGCTCTGTAGACCAGGCTGGCCTTAAACTTGAAGGGATCCACTTGGCCTCCACCTCCCAAGTGCTGGGATTAAAGCTGTTGTACTATCACCACCTGGCCTGAATTAGAGGTTAACCTTACATTTGGATTCAATGTATTTAAGTCAACTTTACTCCTATTCATTGTAAGAAGTCCTTAAAAGGTTATAACATTTCTACTACGGATGAAAAGCAGTTGTGTGTAAAAGCCACTTTACTGCTGTTTAAAACTCATAAATTAACCAATTTGAGAAAGTTATTGAACCATTTCTAGATAGGGTCCCAAGGTTTTTTTAAAAGATTTATGGGGCTGGTGAGATGGCTCAGCGGGTAAGAGCACCCGACTGCTCTTCCGAAGGTGATAAGTTCAAATCCCAGCATCCACATGGTGGCTCACAACTATCTGTAACGAGATCTGGCGCCCTCTTCTGGAGTGTCTGAAGACAGCTACAGTGTACTTACATATAATAAATAAAATAATTCTTTTAAAAAAAAGATTTATGGCCAGCCTAACTTGGCTTGACAAACTTAGGGACCTTTATTCTGATAACCAGAATAAAGTCAACTTAGTAATTGGATAGAACCACTTAATTGTGGTGTAAGTGTTTGAAAATGGGACTGTTATGCCTCCATAGAAGTAGTGACCAAATTGTATATAATGGAAGTAGTCATATGAAATAGTGGTTCTCTCTGTATTTGAAATCTCCCTGTTGGATCATTTGTGCTACATTGGATAGGCATAAGGCAAGACTTGGGCAGCAATTGTTTCTACTCTTTCTATCCTATCTATACTATCTGGGAAGGTGCTCAGTTATAAAGGCATTCTTGTGTAATTGTGTGTTCCCTTTCCTTTTTAAGATCCCGCTCAAGGTCGAGATCAAGATCCAGGTCTATTTCACGACCAAGAAGCAGGTAGGGTCAGACTATCTGATTTAGTGCTCTTATAATTAATTATATAGCACCAATATCCAAAGAGTTCAAAGTGTTAAAAATTGAGAAATGGGTATTAGCCCAAAGCTTGGGTATTAAGTAGAAATACCTGTACCTTGTTAATCCAATTGAGAACTTCATTTATACATGACCTATTGCTTGGCTGAATTTATGGAGAAATTAATGTTATGTGACATTTTACTTTGGAGATAAAAGGCCCTAAAAGTTGTAGGTGAATAGAGAAGAGAAATGTGCTTTAGACTAATGTAAAAGATGGGCTGTAATTATACAGCAGCTCACTAGTTCATGGAAATGTAAGCCCTTTAAAATTGGCTTTTTAAAAGAAATGAGACTGGCTCTGAAATTTTAGCTGTAATATAACAATTCATTGTAATTTGGGGGTTCTGTAGCAGGATTAAAAAGAAGATTGGTTGGTGCTTTTTCTTACTAGAATTTCTCATGTTTTAACAGCCGATCAAAATCCAGATCTCCATCTCCTAAAAGAAGGTAAGCTAAACATTTTGTTGCCAAATCTTGTCAAAATGTGGCCTCCCGGAGAACAACTGCCTACTCTAGTCTTTGAACTCTTTGGAAAATTGGTGCTGTATAGATTGGATATATTTTTAAATGATGGCTTTTTATTTTGTATTCAAACTTTAGTTTAACCACACGTGTTAGAAAAATGTGGAAGGTGTTTTAGTCTTGAGTGTCTTGTAGCAATGGCATGCTTAAGGAACATTTTTTCTCATGTATAATAGCTGAAGAGGAAATGTGCATACAATGAAAAAATTTGAAAATAGTTGCAAATTCTATAATTCCAACACCTATGTCAGGTGGAGGTCTGATATCATTGGCCTCTCCAGGCACTTGCATTCATTGCACAAATCCCACACACATAATTAAGAGTCTTTAAGGAAAAATACCAAGCAAGTTCAAAGGGGGATATATAATTTTTTTCTGTTAGATCTTTGGTAGAAGATATTTGATCCCTGTGAATGTACTGAAATATCGAATTGCTCTGACTTGAACACAAGAAGCTTCATTACACTAATTGGTTCCAAACTTAATGTTTTTCTTTTTAGTCGTTCCCCATCAGGAAGTCCACACAGAAGTGCAAGTCCAGAAAGAATGGACTGAAGTTCTCAAGTTCACCCTTTAGGGAAAAGTTATTTTGTTTACATTATTATAAGGGATTTGTTATGTCTGTAAAGTATAACCTAGGAAGGATCATCAACCATCTAATCAAAATGGATCTGGATTATTACTTACTCTGTAAAATTCACAGCAGTAAATATTGTTTTTGTTGAATGTATTAACATCTTATGGTCTGAAAATGTGGGTTTTTATTTGACACGTTTAAATAAAATGTTTCTAACTAGATGTTTTGATTTGTGTTCAATATTAATACTTTTGAATTGGGTAAGCATCAGGCAAGGTAACAATCAAGAAAATTATTGACCATATTTATATGGGCCTGTATTCAAAGTTTAATGGTGTTATGTTAGTTAAACATCATTAACTGTTCTATACATAACACTGGCGAGGATCTGAAAGGACTTTGAAATTTTCATTTTACTCTTGTACCTTTGGGTAAGATGATCTTTGAGTCCTTAATAGCATGAGTGCATCATGTCAGATCTCTAAATTAACTGAGAATTGGTGTTAACAATTTGGAATTGTCAAGTTTAGAGGGACCACTGATAAGCCTACAAATGGGTGCATGACAGGAAATAAGCAGAGTTACTGAAATGTCGAAGTAGAAACTGATTTCTAGAGGCTGAGATTTTACTAGTGGTGTAGTTTTCCAGACTATTAAGTTGGGGTGATTCTGCTCAATGTGCTTTTTTTCCTTTCAAACAGCCAATTTAATACCAAAAAAATTGCATGTTTGAGGAATTGTCTGAATTTGGAACAAAACCTTGTAAACCAGCTTTGCAAAATTATCCAGCCCCAATACTCAGTTCTTTTGAATGGATTGCCTTATCCTGTGCAAAAACCTGTTAATATCTGAGCTAGATTTTGCAGTTACTGACAACATTGTTCTATTTTGCCAAGCTGGTATAAAGAGATGTCAAGCAAAATGTTAATAAGACAAAGCAGTTTTGTAAACCTTACATATTAGCATTTCATGTAGCTAAGGATTGTTATGTTTTTTTGTTTTGGGTTTTCCTCCTTTGGTAGTGTCTGGTAGACCTTAGAATGGTATAGCCAGTAGGTTCTTATTCAGACTTTAAATATATTATGCGTAATAGGGCAGTAATGGTCATTTTTGAGTGTTTTTGGGACAAGCTTTTTACTATATTTCTTAGCCTTGGTGTAAAAACAATAGCACAGGAATCTGTCCTTGTCTATTTTAGGCTTTTTCATCGAAGTTGTCTGCCCCAAATTTATTTGGCTGAGTGGTCACTAGTATGTTGAAAGTCATTTGAGTTCTGTTTTTAGAATTTGACTGGTTGAATAAGTGGTTGGTATGAAGCTATGTGTAATTGGCAGACTTATCTGTTGCACTTGGTTAGCTTTAATTGTTCTGTATTCGATAAAAATTAAGTTTGTTCAATAAATCTGCAGAGATTGAACAAATAATCCTGATATTCAGTCTTTGGAAGTATGATATCTGAACCAAAAATCAACCCATGTAGCCTTTTTAAGATTAACTAGTAGCATTCTAGATATATATAACCTGAAGGGATGAGGATAGAGTAAAGCATCTTAGTAAGCAGTTAAGCTTTTACAGTTAAGCTGTGTAGTCAATCAGGATACACCTGTTTGGTGGTACCCAGTTGGTTTAGTACACCTTTTAAATTTTAGGTAGTTGGGACCACCACTACTAGACAGGAAAAATGCTGATATTTTACTAAGGTTTTTTAGTTGTTGTTTTTCTTAACACTAGTTTTAAATAGCCCAGGCCCTGTTGTGAATGTATGTATGTTTTATCATTTTAGCCTTTGGGGAATAGAGCCATGATCAGGAACCTAAGGTCATTCTAAGCTACATTTGGCATTCTGGAGGCTTAGGCAGGAGCCATCTAGAGATGGAGTGCCACCTCCAACCCCACCAGAGTTTATGTAGTCCTGGAACTCACTGTAGACCAGGCTGGCCTGCTTCTGCCTCCCTAGTGCTGGGATTAAAGGCAGGAGCCACCATTCCCTGGCTCAGCCTGAGACTGGGACTTACCAGTTAACCCTCCGGAAACCCCCATCCCATCCTCCCTCCCCCTGCTTCTATGAGGGTGTTCACTCACCCACTCCCGCCTCCCTACCCTGTTATTCCCCTACACTGGGGCATTGAGCCTTCACAGAAGAACCAAGGGCCTCTCCCATTCTGAGAAGGCTGTTCTGTTACATATGTGGCTAATGCCATGGATTCCTCCATGTGTACTCTTGGTGGCTTAGTTCCTGGGAGCTTTGAGGTATGTGGTTGGTTGATACTGTTCTTCCTATGGGTTGCAACCACCTTCAGCTCCTTCAGTTCCTTCTCTAACTCCCCGCGCTCAGTCCAATGGTTGGCTGTGAGCATCCACCTCTCTATTTGCTAGGCTCTGGCAGAGACAGCTATATCAGGCTCCTGTCAGCAAGCACTTCTTGGCATGTGCAATAGTGTCAGAGTTTGGTGGCTGTATATGGGATGGATCCCCATGTGGGGCAGTCTCTGGATGGCCTTTCCTTCAGTCTCTGCTCCACACTTTGTCTCCGTATTTCCTCCTGTGAATATTTTGTTCCCCCTTCTAAGGACTGGAGCATCCCAACTTTGGTCTTCCTTCTTGAGCTTCATGTGATCTGTGAATTGTATCTTGGGTATTCTGTGTTTTTAGGCTCATATCCACTTATCAGTGAGTGCATACCATGTGTGTTCTTTAGTGACTGGGTTACCTCACTCAGGATGATACTTTCTAATTTCATCCTTTTGCCTGAGAATTTCATGAATTGTTTTTAATAGCTGAGTAGTACTTCATTATGTAAATTTACCACCTTTTCTGTATCCATTCCTCTGTTGAAGAACATCTGGGTTCTGTCCTTGTTATATGTTGGAGCATCTTCTGGATATATGCCCAGGAGTGGTATAGCTGGGTCTTCAGGTAGTACTAAGTCTAATTTTATGAGGAACTACCAGACTGATTTCCACAGTGATTGTACCAGCTTTCAGTCCCACCAGCAATGGAGGAGTGTTCCTCTTAATCCACTTCCTCTCCAGCATCTGCTGTCATCTGAGTTTTTGATCTTAGCCATTCTGACTGGTGTGAGGTGGTTTGCATTTCCCTGATGACTAAGGATGTTGAACATTTCTTTAGGTGCTTCTTATCCTTGGGTATAGAATGAGGGAAACATACAGCTCCCCCATCAGGCTTTGAACAACTATATTAAGTGATTAGCTTTCTTTTTAAGGTATAATATATGCGTTGCATATGTAGTGCAGTTGCTCAGAGAAGAGAACATTGGATCCTCTGGAACATGTTACAGGTGATTGTGAGCCACTTGATAATACTGGGAGCCCAACCTGGGTCCTCTCAGAGTTGTCTCTCTAGCCCCTTTGATTTTGCAAGTTGATAAGGCCCAGAAAGTATCAAATTGGCAGTTGGCATAAAAGAAAATGACCTGGGATAAGTAGAGTTTATATTAGGAAAAAGAAGCAAAGGTTTAATCCTAGACTTGCTGTGGAGTATTTTGAAAAGTGAAGATGGATAAACCCAGAGATGACTAATAACTAGGATAGTATTTTAGTATAAAGTCATCATCTAAGTACAGAGCTATTTAAGATAGGAGATCACGTCTGTCCAGGCTGCTCTGAAATTTGTAATTCTTTTGAGACAATGTGTTAAAATATGTTCCTGGCAGGCCTTGAATTAGCGGCAGTCCTGCTTCACAGTGCTGTATTATAGGCTTATAACCATTCCTGGCTCAGGTCTGTATTGGGGTGGGAAGGTTGGAGATCTCATTGTGTATTGCAGGCCGACTTAGAACTCAGGTCCACCTGCCTGTGCTACCACATTCATTAGAGCCTCAGGTAGCCCAGGCTGACTTGGAACTCTTGCTTCACTAGTAATTTCATACATGAATACTGCATGATCGTATCCTCTTCCTGCTTTTCCAATTTTACTTTTTCTGAAACAATTGCCCTGCCTGTTCTCAAAACGTTGTAACAGGATGACCTTGAACATCCTGAGTGTTGGAATTACAAGCACCTGCCAACATTCCTGCCTGACTTCGGAGTTTTAAAGTTGTTTGTTTGTTAGTTTGTTTTTCAAGACATGTTTTCTCCATGTAGCCCTGGCAGTCCTGGAACTTACTCTATAGACCAGGATACAGATCCATCTGCCACTGCCTCCTCCTGAGTGCTGGGATTAATGGTGTGCACCACCAGGCTTACCTAGAGCTTTTAATTTTAAAATGAAGAAAGGGAGCAACAGTAGGAAGGTTAAACACTTGGAGAAAGTTACTGCTCTCACTGGAACATTATACTGAATTAGGTATAAACTCTACAAAACAGGAGGTTTTTATACTTGGTCAATTTACCGTAGGGAAACTATTGAAGGAAATGGGTCTCAGCAAAAAAAAAAAAAAAATTGATACCTCTATCTTCCTGAGTTTATTCTGGTTTATTCATCTGGTAGAAGATAGGGAACATCTACAGTCTCCTTGTAGTTTTGAACCTTTTGTTAAGTTGCAGGCTGGGCTCCAGTGATCTGCTGCTGCCGCCTTCTGCTACAGATGCCTTATATCCCAGCTCTAGTATTTTCTTTCTCCCTTTAACCTAGCATTAAGCATTTTAACCTTTAACCTCCCTATTTTTTTGTGTCTTAATAAACTCATTTATTTTTAGTGCTGAATAATAGTTGGATATTCCATTTCCTCCATTTGCCTGCTGGAGGGTGTCTTAGTTACTTCCCTAGTTTTGGTAATTAAGAATCAAGCTAGCCAGGCGTGGTGGCGCACGCCTTTAATCCCAGCACTCGGGAGGCAGAGGCAGACTCATTTCTGAGTTCGAGGCCAAACTGGTCTACAAAGTGAGTTCCAGGACAGCCAGGGCTGAAGAGATGGCTCAGTGGTTAAGAGCACTTGGCTGCTCTTCATAGGTCCTGAGTTCAATTCCCAGCAACCACATGGTGGCTCACAACCATCTATAATAGGATCTAATGCCCTCTTCTGGTGTGTCTGAGGACAGCTGCAGTGTACTTACATACATAAATAAATTTTAAAAAATTATAAAAAAGAAGAAAGTTACTCTACCATTAAAGTGGTTTTGTGTAGACATTTAACACCTTTAGATAAAAACAAGAAACATGATTGTTTACTTTTGAATGTGAGGATAACCTGTTACACAGTTGATCTCCAGTATTTATATGGCTGGTCACATCTGGCTAAAAGGGTGTCCTTTTCCTCCATCACACCATGTATGTCTCTTTCAAAGCTGTGTGCTCTATCAAAAAGGATGACTTCCCCAGTAGAGGACAGTTTTCAGTCAAGAGAATACAAGTAGCCATGACCCCTACTAGATCCTCTGGAGCTCTCAGTGTTTGTAAGAAACTACTCCGAACCTTCTCACAGTCCTAGCAGCAAACTGTACAGTGGTCTCGGGTTAGAGCTCTTTCTTTGTCTGACCAACATGGACTGTGGAGCATCTGTGTTCAACATTTCCTTTGGTAAAAGATTTGTTAAGGGGTTTAGGTCATATATATATATATATATATATATATATATATATATATATGAGGGTTTTGACTGCATGTGTATATGTGTATCATGTGTGCCTGGTGCCCAAAGAGAGGTCAAAAGAGGGCATTGGGGAACTGTAGGTATGGATGATTGTAAGTTACATTGTGGAGGCTGGGAACTGAAATGGAGGCCTCTGTAGGCGACAGTGCTCTTCACAGTGCTCTTCACTGCTAAGCCGTCCCTCCAGCACTTTGTTTTTGAGACAAAGGTCTCACAGCATAGCCCTCACTGGCCTGGAATTTGATATGTAGACCAGGCTGGCCTTGAACTTGCATTGATCCACCTACCTTTGCTGAGATGGAAGGTGTGTCTACCCAGCCTGGCAGCAAAACAAGTCTATTGGTTTGTTGGTTTGGGTTTTCTGTTTGTTTGTTTTGAGACTGAGTTTTTCTACTTAGCCTGGTCTATTTTAAAACTGTAGATCCTTGCTGGCCTCAGATTTACAGATCTGTCTCAACTTCCTTTGCTGGGATTAAAGCCCTTCACCACCATACTTTGCTTTCCTAGAGGGTTTTTGAGGAGAGTAGTAATGGAAATCTAGTTCCCTATTGATGGACTTGAGTGATTTCTAATTATTACCACAGTTAAGTGAATATAGTTACGCAGCTTAGCTTGGGTGAGCATATGCATCCAGAATAATTACTCCTAAGTTTTTTTTGTTTTTTTTTTTTAAGATTTATTATATGTAAGTACACTGTAGCTGTCTTCAGAAACTCCAGAAGAGGGCTCCAAATCTCATTACGGATGGTTGTGAGCCACCATGTGGTTGCTGGGATTTGAACTCAGGACCTTCAGAAGAGCAGTCAGTGCTCTTAACTGCTGAGCCATCTCTCCAGCCCTACTCCTAAGTTTTTTTTTTTTTTAATTTTATTTATTATATGTAAGTACACTGTAGCTGTCTTCAGACACTCCAGAAGAGGGCGCCAGATCTCGTTACGGATGGTTGTGAGCCACCATGTGGATGCTGGGATTTGAACTTATCACCTTCGGAAGAGCAGTCGGGTGCTCTTAACCGCTGAGCCATCTCACCAGCCCCCCTACTCCTAAGTTTTAAAGAATATGTACATTTTTATTTTTGGTGAGTGTTAGTTTTCCCTGGTGGCAATTGGTAGGCATCCCTGAGTTTCCATATTTGTCTATTTGGTGGGGCTTTCAAACTTAGGATTTTTACAAATCGTGTGTTGAGAACTGATATCATATTTTTTTCTTCTGAATCAGTACATTTTAGTTATACAAAATAATAGGTTTACAACATTTTCATACATTTAAAATACTTGGGTCAGCTTTCTCTTCATACCCCTCCCTTTTAAATTTATAGTAAATACATTAACCCTTTCAGAAGATTTTCTATGTGTTCAAAGTGCTTAATTTCCTTAGTTTCAATGTACTTGAATTTTACCAGTGGGACTCTTAATTTACCATTCTGTTTCTTATTGCTTATATTTTATTTCATTGCCTAATATTAGGGCTCTCTAGGGTCATAAAACTTACAGAATGTCTCTCTATATTAAGATTGTGAGGACTTAAAATCTGTAGTACAACTAATGCAACAATGTGCAGCTGTCAATGAGAAGTCCAAGAACCTAGTTGCTCAGTCCCACAAGGCTAGTTGTTTAAGCTGGAATTCTGAAGAAGTAGGTTCCAACAGATGTGCTGGCAGTAAGTGCAAGCAGTTGAAGAGTGAGTGCTCTTTCCAATATCCCTGTGAAGGCCTCCCAGATTGAAGGTATGTAGCATCCCGCTGGATCTGGGACTTGCTTTGTCCGAGGCTGGCTTTAAACTCAGAGGTCGGCTTGCCTCCGTCTCCTGGGATTATGGCCACTATGCCTCAAGCTTTCCATATCAAGATCCAGATCAGAAATTCGTGTCTTCCAGCCTCAAAATCTGGATCGCAGGTGTGCCCTCCATGTCTGGACTGTAGTTCATTCCAGATGTAGTCAAGTTGACAACCAGGAATAGCCACCACAGTGGCTCAGCAGTTGAGAGCCCTGCCTGCTCTCCCAGAGAGCCTGGGTTCAACGGTTAGTACTGAGGCTGTCAACTCTCTGTAACTAGTCCTAGGGGATCTCATGTTCTCTGGACACTGTATGCACAAAGTACACATATATACACGCAGACAAAACCCGCACACACACCACACATAAAAGATTCTCATCTGTGCTAACCTTGAATTCTGGTTTTGAAAGTACTGCTCAGAGAGGTCTGGGAAACTGCTGTGCAAATGTATGTGCAGAAGGTGTATAAAGTAAGACCAGATAAGAGCCTGACCTAAGAGGTCTCGTTCCACGCCTTGTCAGCTCCCTCCTATATTACACTGGAGGCACCTTGGCTTTGAGTCTCAATTACAAAGGTTTGAAAGTGTCTGGGTGGGGTCCTATCCTAGACAACAGTAAGGTTTGTTTTTTTGTTTTGTTTTGTTTTGTTTTTCGAGACAGGGTTTCTCTGTATAACCCTGGTTGTCCCGGAACTCACTCTGTAGACCAAGCTGGCCTCGAACTCAGAAATCCACCTGCCTCTGCCTCCCGAGTGCTGGGATTAAAGGCGTGTGCCACCACATTTGTTAATGAGTGACTGAAGTGGAAGGTGCCCAACCCATTCTAGATGTGGGCAGTGCCATCCCTGGGTTGATGGTTCTTGATTCTATAAGAAAGCAGGCTGAGCAAACTATGGAGAGCAAGCCAGTAAGCAGCACCACTCCATGGCCACTGCATCATCTCCTGCCTCCAGGTTCCTGTCCTGACTTCAAGGATGAACAGTAATGATGAAGCATAATACCTTTCCTCTCTGAGTTGCAGTTGGTCACTTTTTTTTTTTTTTTTTTTTTTAATCACCGCTGTTTTAACCATGTCTAAGACACCAAGGTAATGCTTCTGGTCTGAAAGACTATTCTCTGAGACATAATGCAGAAAGTGCTTGTGGATTAAGGAGGGATAAACACATTTGTTTACTTGGTACATGCAATATTGGTGACCATAGTGAGACACATAAAAGCTGCTAGGACAATTGATCTCATCACCGTTTGTAATAGGACCATTTAGGGACCTTAAAAACATCCTACACAAATGGCTTAGTCATGTTAGTAGTGCAAAAGCCTCCAGGTGATCCTAACACAACTAGATTGAAAACCACTGCTTCGGGCCTCTATTCCCTAACTGGAACCGACATTAGCCTGGTTGCACAGAAAGAAACTCTCATGTGGCTAAGGGGCAGGTTTTAGGTTATCTAGGCAAATGCATGTTTCTACAAAGCAGCCAGAAACTGTGTTTTAATCAACACCTGTACCAGTAGAGGTCACTGTGCTAAAAGATATAAACTGGAGAAAAAAAATGAAAAATCTTTTCAGGAATTCTCTGTGTATCCCAGGCTGGATTCAAAATGATCTTCTGGCCTCTTAAAACATGACAGGTATGCTCTGTCATGGCCAACATTTTTATTTTCTTTAAATATTTGGTTAGCTATTTAGATAGCATTGGGGTCCAGGATTCACCTTACAAACCACATAAACATCGATCTCAGTCAGACAGAGTTAGTTTGTTGAGCATACATCCCAGGACTGGTTGACCAGGGCCATGGTCCAGATTGGGGAATGGAACCATGATATTGAGTTGGAAGATCTTACAGGGTTTTTAAGCCCCAAATCCACAAACATCTATGCCAAGTTATTTTACCAATCAGGATTTAGGGATAGGGGATTTCCTTAGAAACATGTATCCTACTCCCATTGGTTGGTGTATTCAACTGTGGCAGGGGACTTGCCTTATCTAACATTCATGTCTTAACGTGTCAGTTACCCATGCATATATCTCTTTTTGCCAAAAAAGATGTCAGTTCCCAGGGAGGTCTTGGGAACTTAAACTTTACTAGACCACTACTCAAAATGGAAGTCTTATTCCAGATAGTTTTTTGTTGTTGTCGTTTTTGTTTTTTTTTAATATTGGTGCAGGTGTCTCTCTTATGTTGGGGTCCAAGCTTATTGGGAGTAACAACACAAAGCAGTTCTACTGACTTCTATCATGCTTTGTTTTCAAGAACATAATAATAATGTAATCAATCTTGGCATTAGAAAGTTTCCTAATAACAGTAGAAACATAAGAGAAGGTTTCCTTATAATGGCAGGCTAGCCAAGTAACTGTTACCTAGGCCTTAATAATTTACCTAGGTCCTAACAAATATCTACTTGAACTCTCTTAGGATTATTGTTTGTATAGAGTATCTTTTTCCATCTATTTACTTTCATCTTATTTTTGTTTGAGGATCAAAAGATTAAGCTCCATAAACAACATCTGTTGGAACTTGTCATATTTATTCATCTATTCATCTATCTATCTATCTATCTATCTACCTTATACACAAGGCTAGCCTTCAATTCACATTCCTCTCACGTTGCTGAGATCACATGCTCACATAACCACCATGTCTCCTGCTGCTTTATAGCACGAAGTGAAACAGGACTTGGAAAATGGTCGGATCATGTTAACTTTTCCTGGGAAGCTGTGAACGAAGTTGTGTTGATTGGGCACCACTGACAGACCAAAGAAATTATTCCATTTAGGTAACTTGGCGAACCAGATAATTTAATCAGTTACTTTCGGAGGATGGGTGAAGGGTTACCTTTAAGATCAAGGGCATTTATGGGTGAATATATCACCAAAGAAAATGTGTCGTAGCCAGGCGTGGTCTCACACGCCTTTAATCCCAGCACTCGGGAGGCAGAGGCAGAGGCAGGTGGATTTCTGAGTTCGACGCCAGTATGGTCTACAAAGTGAGTTCCAGGACAGCCAGGGCTATAGAGAGAAACCTTGTCTCAAAAAACCAAAAACCAAAACAAAAAATAACAACAACAAAAAAGAAAATGTGTCGTGCCCATCCCTCCCCCAGCAACTGTACTTGTGTATTTTCTCTCTCTCTCTCTTTTTTTTTTGTTTTGTTTTTTGTTTTTGTTTTTTTTTCAAGACAGGGTTTCTCTGAATAGCCTTGGCTGTCCAGGAACTTGCTCTGTAGAGGCTGGCCATGAACTCAGAGATCCAACAGCCTCTGCCTCCGGAATGCTGGGATTAAAGGTGTGCACCACCATGCCCAGCCTTACTTTTGTATTAAGAGGAGTGAGACCTCATCCACTTTCCCTCCCATTTACAAGGGAGTGGTAATGGGCTCGGTCTTGTACCTCAATGTCCTCTCTTGAAGATGGCATTCGTCCACCACATCCTATCCCTTCCTTACATTCTTTCTGCCTCTTTCTGAGCTGTGGAGGATAAGAAATGACTCATGTATAAGCATTCCACAATCCCTCCTTAGTACTTTGAACAGATAGGCATTTGTAGTAACTGACACCATTATCCTTACCCCAGCCAAGGAACCTCACCTGACCAAGGCCAGCAGCAGCAATAATTATGAACATGAACATAAATATGTAGAGGCAATTTCACAAGCACGTCATATCTGTTTAGCAAAAACAACAGCAGTTAGCTTCCCCAGAAGAGCCTATGACCTTCATAGCTATAGGCTTTGGACGAGACTGACAGCACCAGACATGAGTTCCCTCTGGTGGAGCTGGCCTCAGATCCAATCAGAAAATAACTGTGCCCTAACAATCATGCCACTATTGTGCTAGCAGGCGGGCACATCTTTGCCTGGTATGTTGACACCTTAACATGAAGGGCTACAGTAGGACCCCTGGGGACAGCTTTTCCTCAAAAGCCTTCCTACTGCACCCTGGCACTATAAACACTAGCCAACAGGGAGGGAAGGGAGGCTTCCCGCTCAGTCCCAGCTTGGCTTTCTTTCCATATGTGGCAAAGTACTACAGGGTCACATCATCCTGTTTCTTGCAGATAGATAGCCAACAGCAGAGGCAATAGCCTGTATTGTGAGTTCTGGCCAACAACTGGTAGGGAGGTAAGGTCCCCTTCGCACTGGATTTTTATTTCATTCTGGGCTGCTGGGAACATCTTTAGCCATGTACGGATTCTTTAACCTTGTTTATCATTCACAGGCTGTTGTAAGACACTCCTTGTCCACCTGTTGGGTGTCACCAATAGGATTCCCAAGGATTGCACAGTTTTGCCTGGTCTTTGCATCCAGGGTGAGCCTATTTCTCATCCTCATGTCTTGAGACAATGCTTATATGCCTTTCAGGTGCTTTCCTAAATCTGGGAAATACTTGGAAGTTAACAGATGAGATCTTACAAGGGATTGGCTAGAGTTCTGAAAGTAGACTGTTGGTTAAACCAACTGGTCTCTGAGGCAAACAGCTGAGACAATACTTTAAAAAGTGTTTGTGCTGGGCAGTGGTGGCGAATGCCTTTAATCCCAGCACTCCAGCACTCAGGAGGCACAGCAGGCAGATCTCTGGGAATTTTGAGATCAGCCCCATTTACCCAGTTGAGTTCCAGGAAAGCCAGGACTACACAAAGAAACTCTGTCTTGGAAAACAGGACAAAAGTGTTAGCAAGGCCTGATGCTTCACGAAAAGAATTCACATACGCACTATTCCCTGCCCAACCCCCCCAAAGAAGTGAATGTAGGGTATAGTTGTATAGATGGGAGGCACTGATTTATTTAGCTCTATTGGAGTTATTCTCCATGAGCTGACCTGACTCATCCTGGGAACTCGCATGAGGTTGTCTTACCACCTCCAACAGGCCCAAGGGAGTTGGGGGGCAGGGGGACCGGTACCAGCTGCCACCCCAGCTTGCTGCCTGAAGTGGCTCCCCAGGACTGATAGGCTCTTAGCTAGTGCTGTGGCTAGGTCTGCTGCCTCTCTGTCAGACACACCTGCCTGTTGAGATTTACCTTGGCCTTAGTGAGTAATTTCTATCTTTGCTACTCTCTCCTGCAGTAGAAAAGCATGCACAGGTCACTCTGGGTGGATAACAGCCTCTCCCTGGGATAAACTGCCCTTTTCATCTGCACTATCTCTTTCTTCCGCAAACTGTTTTCAGGGTTTAATATCTTCAGAGGCTCTCACTGAATTTAGTTTTGTCAGGTTTTTTGTTTTGTTTTGTTTTATTTTGCTTTTCACTAGCTCAACATACATTTTGCCACATTTTGCTTTCAGGTGATCCAGACAGGCCCCATTGTTCATGCTTGCTTTTATTCTTATTTATTTTTTTTCTTCTCGTTTCCTTGTGATTGCTCTAGAACCACACGAGACTGATTTATATGCCACTCTAAGTCATTCAGATTCACCGAAGCCTCCTGTCTTTTAAAGATCATGTCCCTTTGTAGGGCTCAGCAAATCTATTAAAGCCCTATTCCAGTCCCAAGGTCCCTGCTGAATCTCTTTTTAAACTCTTGTGAACAGTTTTATCTGGCCTGGTGAACTTGCATCAAACACTGCTTCTCTTATGCCCAGTTGCCTTGGTAATGGCTTCAGTCTCTGATATTCATAAGGATCTCAGCTCACCACATTTTTCTATGTTGATGGCATTTATTGGATAGCTTAAATTCTTTGTTATTACCATTATTACATTTTGATAATCATTGTTACCTGCCTTTACATGCTTGTTTTAGTATTTCTTTTGCTTTTTTTTTT
>CACVCL010032043.1:0-21689 GCA_902729485.2 Mus minutoides | reverse complement strand
GTGTGTGTGTGTGTGTGTGTGTGTGTGTGTGTGTGTGTGTGTGTGTGTGTGTGTGTGTGTGTGTATATGAAAGTTTATATATGTGTATGGTTGTGGTCATGCTTGTGGAAAAAATAGGTCAGCCTTTAGTTTCATTCCTCAGATATGATTGGACTGCTGTTTTAAGATATACCCTCCAATTGGCCTAAAACTAGGCAGTGAGCTGTGTCTCATTAGCCAATGAACCCCAGGTATCTACTTGTCTTGGCTTTGCCAGTGCTAGGATTATAATTAGGTGAAAGCCTGGCTTTTCTATATGTGTATGGCATTGCTGCTTGCAAGGAAAACACATCTGTGATTGAGCATCAACCAGGTCTTGTTTGTCTTTAGTTTGTGATTGACACATAATTTTTGCATATATTTATAAGTGACAATCTGATGCACTGCTACACACATATGTATACATACATAGGTATATTACACACACACACACACACACACACACACACACACACCATAGGATCTTAAAAAATTGTGTAAATAAGGGATTGCAGTTGGGTCTATTGGGTTCTTTATTTTATTAATTTTTTTGTAAATGAAAATAGAGATATTTTCTCCATAGGTTATTTCTATTGAGGAAATTATTTATTTATTTATTTTTCAATTTAGTGGAGCCCAGTTTGTCTTTATGATTCTTTGGATTTCCTTGTCATCTATTGTGAGGTCCCCTCCCCTTTTCATCTCTAATTTTGCTTATTTGGTTCATATTTCTCCACCTTTACTTAATTTGGCTAATTGTTTGTCAATCTCATTCATTTTCTTAAAAGATCAAACCAAACAACCAACCAAATAGACAAACAAAAAACAAAACCCCTTTCTTAGTTTAATTGATTCTTTGCATTATTTTTTGTTGTTTGTTTTTGTTTGCATTTTATTGAGTTCAGCTTTGAGTTTGGTTATTTGATTATTTCTTGAATCTATTCCTTTTGGGTATTCTTATATTTTGTTCTCCAGTTTCTAGGTGCTCTATTAAGTACATAATATAAGATACATGTAATATACCCCCCCTTTTTTTTATGCAGACACTTAGTGCTATGAACTTCTTCTTAGAACCATTTCAATTGAGTCCAATAATTTTCTGTGTGAACATGTAAGTTCATTTTTATTCAACAGCCTTTTAATCCTAGCACTGGCAAAGCCAAGACAAGTAGATACCTGGGGTTCATTGGCTAAGGAGACACACCTTACTGCCTACTTTTAGGCCAAATTTATTTATTTATTTATTTATTTATTTATTTATTTATTTATTTATTTATTTATTATCTTTAACAATTTCATTACATGCACATAATCAATTTGGTTCCTATCTTTTCCTCACCTTCTCTGCAGAAACATTTCTTCCTTCTCCCTAACAAATCTCTCTCACTTACCTTTCTTTCTTTCTTTCTTTCTTTCTTTCTTTCTTTCTTTCTTTCTTTCTTTCTTTCTTCAATATTTTCTTTATTTACATTTCAAATGTTATCCCTTTTCCTATTTTCCTCTCCAAAAATCCACTAACCCCTCCCTGCTCGCCCTGTTCCCCAACCTACCCACTCCTGCTTCCTGGCCTTGGCATTCCCCTATACTGGGGCATAGAACCTTCACAAGACCAAGGGTCTCTCCTCCCATTGATGACTGACTAGGCCATTCTCTGCTACATATTTAGCTAGAGCCATGAGTCCCACCATGTGTTTTCTTTGATTGGTGATTTAGTCCCAGAGAGCTCTGGGGGTACTGGTTAGTTCATATTGTTGTTCCCCCTATAGGACTGCAAATCCCTTCAGCTCCTTGGGTACTTTCTCTAGCTCCTTCATTGAGGACCCTGTGGTCCGATTGACTCACCTTTTATTCATCACAGTACTGCTCAGTTTGTATACTTTCTATTGTTTCTATCTTGCTGCAGTCCAGATTCAATCAATCGTTAGCCTATAGGGATGCAGGGTGTTATTTTAATTGTATTGTTTCTTTTGCTTTGTACTGTGCCTGGAATGGCCTTGGTGAGAACAGACTGACATGCTTCCTGCTCCTGGGACAGTGCCACTGTATGTGACCTCCACAAGTGTTTATGACTGCCATGGGTCTAAGGCTTTTTGGTATAATAATGCACATATTTTACATTTCTGCTTTAAAAAATGTCATCCCTTTTAAAATTACTGACTCCATGATAAGCAGAGATGACAAGAGTCTGGGAACTGAAGGTGTGGCTTACATCTTAGGGAAATGGAAAATGCTGGGACCTTCAGGACAGTCCATAAGGCTGTTGAAAAGAACTATAAAGCATGAGTTCAAAAGTATATAATTTCTCAAAAAATAAGGAAGCAATATAAAGTATGTGAGAGGCTTCATGAACCTAAAAGAACAAAAGTAGCTTCTTAGTGAGCCAACTTTCAGAAAAATACTACAGAATGAGATAAAGAGATTAGGGAGTGGTGATAGAAGGAGGTCCACACAGTTAAGATTTTTGTTTATACTTGCAAAGGCAGACAAATTCCTGAGTTCAGGGTCTGTTTGGGGTAGAGGAAGGTTAGGCCCAAGTGTAGTAGAAATGGTAACTTCAGGAAGTCAGCCCACCCAGCTAGCTTATTGTTTGTGCCTAACAGAGGCTGGCAGAACTCTGAATTCTTCTGCAATGTTAAAAGAAAATGTGTGCTTGCAGTCTCCTAAGAGTAAAGAGCTGGGGTCATGGGTTTCAGATTCATAGGATAATCAAAAGGAAACCTGAAATAAATGACTGGATTAATCTGTAAAAGAAAAAAAAAAAAAACCCGAGGATCTGCAGGAGATGAGCTATATAGGGAATTTTTTATTATAGGAAGAGAGAACCCCTTGGAGAATTGTCTTGAGTAGAATAAGGAGAGCTATCTGGAGATTGAGAGAGAAAGTAAATCAGAGAAATCAGAGAAAAAGACGGCAAAACAGAGAGAAAGCAGGCTAGAAAGCTATCTCCTGCAGAACATAAAATACCAAGTTGTACCCACTATTGGACTTTTTGAGTTGTTTGTTTCTCTGCTTCTAGATACCCCTTCCACAGAACTCCTTGCCAACTCAAGGCTAGTCTTTGGCAGCTTTGCTTTTAACTATGTGTTCAATTTTGAAATAAGTTCTATGAATTTTTGAAAAAAATCTAGATGGTGTTTTTCTTTTTATTTGGATAAACTCTTCTGTAAATATGTCAGATCTAATTGTCAGATGTCAGTCACTTCCACAGTATTTCTGTTTAATTTTTGTCTGAATGAGTTATTGAAGCCATCCGTAATTACTGTCCAAGGGCTAGTATATAATTTGGACTGTGTTTCTGGTTTTTGTTTGTTTGTTTGTTTGTTTTTGGTTTTGTTTTGTTTTGTTTCTGAAGCTGGGTGCCCTTTTGTTAGGTGAGTAGATGCTCAGAACTGCAGGGTACTCCTTGTGAATTGTTTTCTTTGATGAGTACTTACTGTCCTTCCTTATCTTGTCCTGGGAGTTTTATTTTGAAATCTATTTTGTCAGATATTAAAAAGGATACACTGGGTTGTTTCTTTGGTCCATTTCGAATATGTTTTTCTATCCTTTTACCATAAAATGTCGTGCATCCCTGATGTTTAGGTGTGTTTATTGGATACAGCAGAAAGGTGTATCTATTTTCATATTCATTCTGTTATTATGTCTTTTAATTGGGGAATTGAGAGAATTGATTTTGAGAGATATAAATGAACACTGTTTGATTCCCCCAACTAGTTGTTGTGGTGGTGGTGGTTGTAGTGTGTGTTCATGTTATCATCACTTGATTTTCTGGTCTGAAAGTATTTATTCCTTGTGTTTTCATGGGTGCTGTTAACTTCTTTGAAGTCTTCAAGTACCTTCTGTAGGGTCCTTGTATAGATAGATACTGATTAAATTTGTTTTATCATGAAATATCTTTTTTTCATCTATTGTGATTGAACATTTTGCTGGGTATAATAGTCTGAGCTGGCATCTGTTGTCTTTTAGAGTTTTTAGAATATCTGTCCAGGCCATTCTGGGTTTTAGAGTCTCCATTTAGAATTTAGGTGTTAGTCTAATATGTGTGACTTTATATGCTACATGGTATTTTCTTTATAGTTTTTTATTATTCTTTTTTACTTCTCTGCATTTGGTATTTTAATTTCTATATGTTGTAGAAAAACTTTTATTCTGATACAGACTGCTTGGTATTCTTTAGGCTACTTGGACCTTGCCAGGCATCTTCTTTGTTAGATTAGGGAAATTTTCTTCTCTGATTTTGTTGAATTGTTTTCTATGCCTTTGACCTGGGTTTTTCTCCATACATTCCTATTATTTTTAGATTTTTGCCTGTCCATAATATCCCATATTTATTAGATATTTTGTGCATGGATACTTTTAGATTTAAATATTTCATTGACTGAGGTATTCATTTATGTTGTCTTCAGTGCCTGAAAATCTCTTTTCTGTTTCTTGTTCTCTGTTGCTGAAGCTTGCCTTTCAGGTTCCCATTTGAATTCCTAAGTTTTACATTTCCATATTTCCCTCAGTATGAGTTTTCTTATTTTATTTCTACTTTCAGGTCTTGAACTACTTTATTCATTTCCTTTCACTGTTTATTTGTGCTTCCACAGATTTCATTAATGCATTTATTCATTTCTCTTTAAGGGCCGCTAGTAGATTCATAAAGGCTATTTTAAGGTCCTTGTACTATTTTGCATTTCTCATGCCTTCTGTAGTAGGGTTACTGGGTTCTAGTGGAGACATGTTATCCTAGCTATTATTGATTGTGTTTTTATGCTGGTATGTAGAGATCTGGTTTGTAGAAATATTAATTCTAGATGCTGATATCTGGTCTTATCTCTATTGAGTGGCTGTTTTATTCCTTGGTTTCTGTGACTTCTCTCATTCTTAGGAAAGTGTGGTAGCTCTGTGTTGCCTAGTAGGGAATGCTTCTGGGATCCTGCCAGATGAAGCCCTGCAGGTTCTGGATACAATGTGTTTCTAGTTTTTACTCAGGAATGAGCTAGATGGGAGGATGCTGAGGTTGTCCACAAGAAGGGGGGAAGCAGAATTTGTTTAGTCCACTGAGAATAAGGGCAGAGAATAAGGAAAGGCCTTAACAGCAGTTTCCTACAGAACTGGGAATAAGAGTCAGGGAATGGATTTGGAGAAGAAAAGGAGAATGAAGATCTGAAGCTCAACTACCTTCTTAGGGTCTACTTGCTTCTCTGGCAAGCTTGGCCAGTGGGTTTCCAAGGAATGCTTGCTGGTGTTGGAGGCTTAGACAAAGAAATGTGTGTGGAGGAAGTTTAGAGGAGAAGATCTGGGTGATCTGCTAGAGATGAGGACAAAGAGTAAGAGAAGCCATAGTAGGTGGTCTGCTACAGAGCTAGGAATGAGACTAAGGCACTGGGTTTGGAGGAAACCTGGGTGAGTAATGATCAGTTACTTTGCCAGATTTCATGGTCAGATTGGCCAGTGGATTCCCAGGGAGTGCATCCTGAATTTGGGGGCTGGAATAAACAGATGAAGGAAAAGTTGGAGGAGATCTTTGTGAACTGCTGGAGATAGGGTGGAGGGGGAAGAGAGGCCTGGCAGGTAGTCTGCTACAGATCTGAGTTGACTGCAGGGTTGAATTTGGAGGAGAGGGGGAAGAGGTGAAGATCTGTGCTTATCCTACCTGCTTTGCTGGATGGTGTCTGGATTGGCTTTTTGACTAACATGTATGCATTTCTGAGTTTGATGCCTCTTATTGGGCAAAAGACCCTAGCACTTGGAGGCCAAGGAAGGAGAATAGTGAGTTCCAAACCAGCCCAAGTATGAGAGAATTTATTTCAGTACAAAAACAACAATAGTCAAAACAAAACAAAACAAAAATTGTCAATAAGCCTGCTGATAAAGCCAATAAGTGTTCAATAAGACAATGGCAATGTAAAGAAAAACTATATTTTACCTTGCCTGCTCCATCATGAGGATTACCCTTTGGAATGAAAGAATTACAGCAGAAACACAGGAGAAATAAAACCTAAGTTCTATAAACCTACGTTTTGCAATATGTACTTTAAGAAGACTCAAATGGAAATACAGAGGTCTTCTACTTACAAGAAGTGAGAACATGTAAACTTTGTGCTCTCTTAAGTATAGCTAGACACATTAGGCATCTTATAAAACTTATGTAAGGGCTCTGACAGAAAAGATAATAAAGTAGAATGACTATGCAGTTCACCCTTGGACTCAAGGTAATAATAAGTTCTCTGGGCATCTGGTCTTATTCACAGTGACAGACTAGGAGCTTGTACTTGGAAATTGGTGCCTTCTCTCTTTAACCAAAAGATTTTAGGTAATACTATAGAGAAGACTCTTATTTGATAAACATCACAGAAGAGCTATTGCTTCATTGCAACTCATGCCAACAGTGTTCTAAAGGAAATCATAAACTTTTATCCTCACCAGGCAGAACACATTGCATCCTAATCCATTACTACTGAGAGATTAGGAACTTTGATCAGGAAATAAGATTAGTCTCTGTAACTCAGCTCTCTGACAAGATTTAGGAAGATGGTTGAAGCCTCTAATGGTATTGGAGGATGATTAAATAGTTACCTCTATTGCTCTAATGGAAACAGTGAAAAATCCCACTCATTTTGCTGATTTGATGGCATCACAAGTATCCTATTAGAGAAGAAACTTTCACCACCTTCTCATATCGCAATCCTACATACTTCTCATGTTATCCAAGAATTAAAAAAAAAACAAAAACAAAAACAAAAAAAACGCCATGATGATACTTCAGAATCTCATCTGTGGAGTCCTGGAGAAATTTTACCTATGCCCTGCAGCAGTGAGTGGACATATTCTCTATTTGCATACCAATGAAGAGGGTGCAGAGACTAATTCCCATAATCTAATTCAGCAGAAATAAAAAACAAAAACAAAAATGTAAATCTCTCCTGACTTTCCTTTTGTCATTGCAATGTTATAGAAAGTCAGCTAAAGTTTTAAACAAGAGCACACATAATATCATATAAACACAAACACTCTAGCTCTCAGTTGATAACCTTTAATTAAAACTTCTGTTTAAATAAAAAAAAAAAAAGATCACCAATAGGTAAAAATATTGAAATGTGAGGGCCAAAGGGTCTTAAAATGATAAAGTTGTCATCAATGAATTTAATAATTAATTATCAATATCTTAAGACATAAGAGAAACATGTAAAGGTATATTGAAGCAAAGAATTAGAAAGTTTCAAAGAGAATACGTAAAAGTAACAAAGTGGAAACTTTAGGAGTTACATGTGTGTCATTTGAATGTGATAGGACTTGCTAGTAAAGATGTGCTGATAGGATTGCAAATTGGTACAACCACTCTGGAAATCAATCTGGTGATTCCTGTGAAAATAGTTCTATCTATTGGAAATAGTTCTATCTGAAGACCCAGCTATACCACTCCTAGACATATACCCAAAAGGTACTCTACCACATCACAAGGACACATGCTCTATTGTGTCCATAGCAGCCTTATTCACAATAGACAGAAGGAAGCAACTCAGATGTCCCTCAACAGAAGAAAGGATACAGAAAATGTGGTACATTTACACGATGGAGAATTATTCAGCTATTAAAAAGGAGATCATGGAATTTTCAGGCGTCCAGAGTGATGTCACCCAAACCCCAAAGGACATGCATGGTATGTACTCACTGATAAGTGGATATTGGGCAAAATGTATAGAATACCTAGGATACAACCCACAGACCTTAAGGAGTTTAACAAGAAGTAGGTTCCAAGTGATGATGCTTCAACTCCACTTAGAAGAAGGAGCAAAATAATCACAGAAGGCAGAGGGAGCAACAGATGAGAGGGGAAGAGGGGAAGAGAGGGGAGGCGGCAAGGCAGGCAGGATCAAGTATGGGGGGCAGGGAACAGGAAAGAACCCCAGAGGGCCAGGAAAATGAATGGAAACATGCAGCTTCTGGGGTGGGGTGGGAAACTCTCTAGAGTCCCAGAGACCTGGGATGTGCAAGTCTTCCAAGATTCAGTGAGTGTGACTTTAGCCAAAATGGCCAAGAGTAGGGGAAGAGGGAACTCAGAGTCCACTTCTAGTAGATAGATGTCCCTAGTAGAAAGACAGGGGTTACCAACCCACTGTCATAATTTCTGACCCAGAATTGTTCCTGTCTTAAAGAAAGGCAGGAGCAGAAATGAAGCAGAGGCTAAAAGAAAGGCTGTCCAGCCGCACAGCTTGGGATTTATCTCATGGGTGGGCATCAAAGCCTGACACTATTACTGGTGCTATGATGTGCTTACAAACAGGAACCTAGGATGGCTGTTCTCTGAGAGACTCTGCTAGCAGCTGACTGAGAAAGATGAAGATACCTACAGTCAACCATTAGACTAAGGTCAGGGACCCCTATGGAAGAGTTAAGGGAAGGATTGAAGGAACTGAAGGAGATGACAATCCTATAGGAAGACCAACAGTCTCAACTAACCAGGACACCTGGGAGCACCCAGAGACGAAGCTGCCAACCAAAGAGCATACCTGGGCTGGTCCCAGGCACCTGGCTCATATGTAGCAGTGGACTGTCTTGTCTAGCCTCAGTTGGAGAGGATGCACTTATTCCTGTGGAGACTTGAGAAAGTCCTGGGGAAGGGGAATGCCTGTGGGTGGGGCACCCTCTCAGAGGCAAAGGGGAAAGGGAATAGAATGAAGAACTGTTGCAGGGTGATCTGGAGAATGGGCAATGTCTGCAATGTTCATAAATAAAATGATAAAAACAAGAGAAGGGAAACATCATTAGAACGAGAAATTATTTCCTTCTTTTTTTTTTTTTCTTTTGGCTATTTGACTTATATTTCAAATGTTGTCTTTCTTCCCTGTTGGTGTCCCCTTTGTAACCTTCCCATCAGATGCCCCCTCCACTTTGCCTCTGAGACGGTGCTCACCCACCCACCCATACAATTCTGCCTCAGTGCTGTAGCATGAGGTATGGAGCCTCCACAGTACCAAGGGCTTCCCCTCCTATTGATGCCAGATAAGGAAATCCTCTGCTACATATGTATCTGGAACCATAGACCCAACCATGTATACACTTTGGTTGGTGATTTAGTCCCTGGGAGCTCTGGAGTGTCTGAATAGTTGATATTATTGTTCTTCCTATGGGATTGCAATCTCCTTCAGAACTATGATGTCTAACCTCAGTCACAAGAAGAGAGAGAAAGAAAAAAAAAGAAGAACCTCTAGAGCATTTGAAAGCAGAACAACAGAGGTCACCAAATCTGGAAACAGATATTAAACAGTCTTACAGACAGGAAAAAAAGGAAATAAAAATAAAGAAGGGAAAGATGGAAGGAAGAAATGAAGGAAGGAAGGGAGGGAAAAAGGGAGGGAGGGAGGAAGGAAGGAAGGAAGGAAGGAAGGAAGGAAGGAAGGAAGGAAGGAAGGAAGGAGAAAAAGCAAAGAGAAAACAAATAAACCTCAAACACTCGGTGGGATTATTATGAGAAAAGACCTAACATTGATGCCATTAGATACTCAAGAGGGAAGAACAAAGAAAATGAGGCTGAAGTAAATAACCAAAGAAACAGTGACTAAACCTTCAAAATATGGCCAACACTATAAACTTTTCTAGGGAAAACCCCAGCAGTATAAATTAAAAGAAATCAAACCCAAGAGATATTATGATTTATCCTACTGATTTGTCTATTAAAATAATTTAAAAATGAAACCCATATGATGATCAATGTCTTGAACTGAATACTTGTTAAGAGCAGTGAAAAGAAAATTTTCCTTACCTGTCCTCAAAGAGGATCAGTCGAGTAGTACTTACTCCTCAGGAACCACCACGGGGATAGAAAAAATGTGGCACAGTGCTTTCACATGGGAAAACCAAAGAAATGTCAATGCCAAATTCAGTATTCAGCAAAAGCATTCTTTAGGTGCAAGGTAGAAATCAAAACAGTCTTAGATCAAGGGAAATTAGGAGACCATTCTTTTACATGTAATCCCCACTATGAATAACTTCAAGGAATCTTCTAAAGAGAAAAAAAATGACAAAGGAATATTATTAACAACAAAGAGAAAGAACACCTGGAAGAGTGAAGGTCACAATTACACTAGGGTGTCCCTGCTTACGTGGAATACCCTCCTGGATGCTGTGCTTAATACAGATCAAAACAAAGGTACAAGAAATATTTGACAAAGTTTAGAGCTAAGACGAAAGGATGGACCATACAGAGACTAACCCACCGAAGGATCCATCCCATAATCAGTCACTAAACTCAGACACTATTGCATTGGACAGCAAGTGTTTACTGAAGGGACCCTGATATAGCTGACTCCCACAGAAGTGGATGCTCACAGTCATCCATAAGAGGGAGCAGGGGGCCCACATTGGAGAAGCTAGAGATAGAACCCCAGGAGCTGAAGGGGTCTGCAACCCTAGAAGAGGAACAGCAATATGAACTAATCAGAACCTGCAGAACTCATGTGTCTCTAGCTCCATATGTAGCAGAAGATGGCCTAGTCGGCCATCACTGGGAGGAGAGGCCCCTTGTTACTGCAAACTTTATATACCCCAATACAGGGGAACGCCAGGGCCAAGAAGTGGGAGTGGGTGGGCAGGGAAGTGGGGCGGGGGGGAGGGGATTTTTGGGATAGCAGTTGAAATGTAAATTAAGAAAATATCTAATTAAAAAAAGAAATATTTGACAATCATATAAGAGGAAAACCATATTGATGTATGAATTCTACACTCTACTCAAACTAGTAAAATATTCACATATTGTTTAACAGGTTACATGCAGCATATAATTTGATATAAAACATAAGACTACTGTCATGAAAATGGAATTAAAAGAAAATTCAATAAATTCACAGGAAAACACTTTTGGAAAGCACATCCATAATATGAATTTTCGGATTTTTTTCACTGCTATTTCTGTAAGAATATTGTTAGAATTTTGGAACGGGTAGCTTTGAATTTGGGCATATAAGAGTTTTCACTTTCATTCTCCCTCTCTCTAAGCATGTGTGAGCTTCCCATCTTTCAGTGGCAATTTCTCTTTGATGTCCTAAAGTTTCCGCTGTAGAGTTCCTGTACTCCTTTGTTAAATTACGTTCATCATGTTTGGATGCTCTTGTGAATGTGTTTGTTCTGATTTCTTCTTCATCATATTTTTGTTAGTAAACAGGCAAACAATGATTTATGTATGTTGAAAGTTTGAATCAGGTCTAAGAGTTTTCTGGAAAGAGTCTGCAAGCTCTTTGAAATATGGGCTCATACATATTTGGATGCATGGATAATTTACTTCCTCTCCTATTTGCCTTCCTCTTGAATTATTGCTTAAGACTTCAAGTATAATTGGGAAAAAGATGGGAGAGTCTGGTCATTTTTGTCTATTGGTTTAGAGTAGATGGCTTCTAGTTTACTCCACTTAATATGTTGGCTTTAGGTTTGTTCTATATAGTCCTTATTTAGAAGTATAAGCTTATTATTACTTTGTTTGGGGCTTTTGTTATGGAGGTACATTGCGATTTGTCAAAGGTCTCATTGAATCTGTTGAGATGATCATGCCATTTCGTCCTGAGTATACACACATGGTAGATTTCATGTACTGACGCTTTTATGTTGTGCTGTTCACATTCCTAAAGTAAAACCAAGATGATCATGGTATATTATCTTTTTGCACGTGTGCCTAAATTCATTATGCAAATATTTATTGATAAGTTTTGAGTATATGTTAACCTGACCAACTAGTCTACCTTTATCTTTCCTTCTCTGCCCTTGTGATTTGGCCTCCTAGGCTGGTTTTCATATTCACTTTATTTTATAAAATAGTTCTAAGGAATGTTGATGTTAACTCCTCTCTTGAAGATCTTGTAGAATTCAGCTGCATGCTCCTGTAGCTCTTGATTCAGTCTAATTATTTATTGTATATATGTCTAAGTTGCTTATATTCTCCTGATTTAATTACGGTAGGTCATATACATCTAAAAATTTACTAATTTCTTCTAGATTTTTACAATATGGCTTTATAAAAGCATTTCCTAATATTTTACTGGATTTTATTGCTATGTACTGCCTTTTATTTCTCTAATTATATTCATTTAAATGTTCACTTTGTTTCCTTTGTCTGGTTTGTAGATCTTATTTATTCTTTAAAATAACTAACTCTTTGCTTGGATCTAAGTACTAGCTTGTTAGTCTCTCTTTGTTGATTTATGTTCTGGTAATAATAATTTCTATCCATATTCTCTTTCTGGGTTTGACTTTTTGTTTTTTGAAGACCACATGGTGCATCATTAAGCTATGCAGTTGAGTTTTTGATGTTTGCTAGAAAATACCATAATTATTAATTTGTTTCTGTAACAATCCTCATGTATCTCAGGGTTACCTCAAAAACACTACATAGCTAAGGATGTGCTTGAACTCCCAATACTCTTATTTTTATGTTCCAGGTACTGGAATTGTAAACATGCATAAGCATATCTGCTTCTATGATTTTAATATGAGCATCCAAACTGTTTTTCTATCACAACTGCCTGTGCTGTATTGTAGTGTCAGATAAGCTGTGTTTTAAAATTTTTGTAATTCTAGGAACTTGTAAAATTCTTCTATGATTTCTTCAGGGATTCATTGATCATTTAATAATACATTGCTTAATTTTCTTTTTTTTCTGTCTTTTATTTTTTAATTAGATATTTTCTTCATTTACACTTCAAATATTATCCTTATCCCCTTTCCTGGTCTCCCCTCCGAAAACCCCCATCCCCTCCCTGCTCCCCCTGTTTACCAACCCACACACTCCTGCTTTCTGTCCCTGGCATTCCCCTACACCTGGACTTAGAACTTTCACAGGACCAAGGGCCTCTCCTCCCACTGATGAACGACCAGGCCATCCTCTGCTACATATGCAGCTGGAGCCAGGAATCCCACCACGTGTACTCTTTGGTTGGTGGTTTAGTCCCTGGGAGCTCTGGGGGTACTGGTTAGTTCATATTTTTCTTCCTTTTATGGGGCTGCAAACCCCTTCATCTCCTTGGGTCCTTCCTCTAGCTCCTCCATTGGGGACCCTGGGCTCAGTTCAATGGATGGCTGTGAACATCCACCTCTGTATTTGTGGATGTACTCTCTGGCAGCGCCTATCAGAAGACAGCTATAACAGGCTTCTGTTAGTAAACATTTGTTGACATCCACAATAGTGTCTGGATTTGGTGACTATATATGGGATGGATTCTCAGGGGAGGCAGTCTCTCGATGGTCATACCTCTAGTCTCTGCTCCACACTTTGACTATGTCACTCCTGCCCTGGGTATTTTGTTCCCCCTTTTAAGAAGGACCGAAGTATCCACACTTTGGTCTTCCTTTTTCTTGAGTTTCATGTGATTTGGGGATTGTATCTTGGGTATTCCGAGCTTCTGGGCTAATATCCATTTATCAGTGAGTGCATACTATGTGTGTTCTTTTGTGATTGGGTTACTTCATTCATATAGTTGTATAGTTAGTTCAGTTTCTCTTGCTACTTATTTGTTTTTATTCCCTTGTAATCTCACAGAGTACAGGAATTTTTCCATCTGTGTATTATTTACTTAAGTTTTGGTTGCATAATGATCTAATGTGTGATGTATATTATAGAAAATTCCATGGGATGATAAAAAATTGCATTCTCTAGCTGTGAAAAAGAATTGATGTGCACTACAGTTTAATTCTGATGTTCTTTTTTTTTTGTCCAAAGGATTTATCTTTTAATGTGAATGTGGTATTTACACCATCCACTATTATGCCCAGTATCGTTATAGGAAACTGTACACTCCACTATTCAATGTAGTATTTATTGCCTCCAGTTAATATATAGTTCTGTGTTTCATATTCTATAATTTTAACTTCACTCTGTTTTGTTAGATATGATTAATCTGTTGATTTTGAAATTTGCCAGCTTGTTATGTCAACTTCCTTGTTGTTTTTGTGAGTCTGATATGTTTACTACAGATAGAAAACAATTGTGTTTTATTTGCTTTAATAACTTTTCCTAGTCTGTGACTTTTACTGGAGAATAAAGGATCATTTACATTTAAGGTTCTTATTAATAGTGATTTGCTCTTGCCTGTAATTTTGTGGGTTCACTTGAATACGATTTGGCCTTTTAGTTCTCATCTATTTATATTAAGGGAGTATGTGTATCCTGAGATGAATATGAATATTTGCTGAAATAGATATGATTGGTTCTTATCTAGATCTTTTGTTTATCTATGCCTTTTGTGAAATTTATTCTCACTCTCATGATTAAATCTGTCTTCCTCCTCTTTGTACAGGACTGCTCTATGAATTTTCTGCCATGCCTCTGGTAGTTATGAACTGGTCTTGTTCATACTTGTGTTATAAGGTCTTTATTTCTCTACCAATTTAAAAAGATAACTTTGGTAAACATAGTAATTCTTATTGATAGCTATTTGCTGTCAAGGCTTGAACTATAGTATGTAATGAATCCCCCAATTTTTTTGTTTGTGCTAACAGGTCACAGATGATTCAGTGAACTTCCTTGCTTACTTTTTTTTTTTTTTTTTTTCTCAACTGGTGCAATTGGTTAGAATGTGGTACTTATGCAATGCTCTTCTGACAGGTCTACCTTTGCAAATGAGATGGCATTTTTCTCCCAAAGATTTTCATACTATTGTTTTGTCTTGTAGTTTATTTTTTATTTGAACTGTAATAACTTGTAGAAAAAATTATTTCTTGTCATGTCAATTTGGTGACCTAAATGTTTCTAGTGCATGGATATCAATTTTGGATTTAGGAAATTTTCTCTTATAAATTTTATTTTTGAGATAAATCTCATCATGCAGTTTTGCCTGGCCCGTAACTCACCATTTGATTGTTCTGGCTTGGAACTCACTATTTAAAACATGGTGGTTTAAAAGTCACAAAGATTCTCTTCTCTTCCACGTGCAGGGTTAAAGTCAAACACCTCCATATCTGGCTATAATTTTGTTCCATAGTTTTCTTAATCTTTTATCTCTTAGATCCTTCATTTATTTTAAACTTTTATTATTAGATTTATACTTTTCAGTATTTCTCAGGGCTCTTAACAATGATAGCCAGTCTTTTGTTGTCATTATTACTGTTGCCATCTGTATAGTATTTTCTGGACACAGTCTTCCATTTTTCATATTCTTCATTCTACTTAGTTTAGTTTAGTGGTGGTATTTTCCCATTGTGCTTTGATTTAATTAAACTTGACAAATTTTACATTTCCAAATATCTGTTCTTCAAAATATAAAAGTTCCCTCTGAATTTCTTATACAATGCTTGTTGCGTTCTTTCTCATCCGTGTTGCTGACTTTCTTATTTAAGTTCTGATTTCATTTTGTTATTATATGTGATTGCTGGTTTGTTACATTCTTAAAGTTTTGATAATTTTTATAAGAAGACTGTTGGATATTTTGGCATTTCAACAATGTCTGTACTCTGGATGTTATTTTGCATTCCTGGATATTGAATTTAGATTGGGTTGCATGCTAGACAATTTCCTTGTAGTGACGAGATATGCAACTATTTTAACTCCTTTAAAAATAAAATTGAGCAGATTATTGCAGGTCTATTCCACATGGCATATTTCATTTTATTGGTGATGTACTTCAACTAGTTCCATGTGGTATATATTTTTCCATTTCTTCAAAAGTCTCTAAATTGAGTATGTCAAGATCATCCACTTTGTTCTTCCACAAATTCATTTACCTATTTTAGTTCATTTGCATCTTCGTTACATTTTAGGACTCACCTTATTTTTTGGTAGTTTAATGGAGTCAATGTTATATGTAAGTTTGGAAAGAACTGGTTTTATTGTTATGGTCAATCTATTTGTGACTTCTCTAATTTAATAACAAATCTGTGCCTTGCAAATTTTAGAATATTTATTATATAAATTTCCATTTTCTACCCCTATTTTAAATTATTTCTTATGAAGTATAAAGGCTGTCATATTCCAAAATTCTGATGTTGATGTGTTAGTTGATATGCTATGGGAATGAAGTTGAGATTTATTTTTTAATGTTATCTACAATGTTACTAGACTTTTTTTTATTAAGTCTATATGATCTAGTGGAAAGTCCTCATGATGAACAACAGACAATGACATTATTTGAAAGTAGTTTTAATTTTTAATATCTGATTGTTGCACTTTTTATATACATCCCACTCCTTGTAGCATGTAATGAAGAACTTCAGTAAAATGTTGAGTTAGCATGGTGACACTATATACTTTTCCCTATTCTCAATACCTAGTAAGAGTACTTAATTTTATATTTGGAGTATAATGTGGTTTTGTATATTGCTTTAAAATAGATGGTATTTATTAAATGAAAGCTTTTAGTGTTAATGGATGCTATGCATCTGTGAGTCTATACAATCAAGTGATCTATCCATTAAGTTTGTCAACAAGATAAACTGAGTCAATTAATTTTAAGTACTTAAACATCATAGATGTCTAACTTAGTTATACAGTATTTTCATTGTCAGCTCAAATTTACCTGATAGCATTCTGGAAGTGTTGAGAAACAAGCTTAGGAACTTGTGCATACTAGTGGAACACTCTATTTCAAGCTGTACCTACAGCCTGTATTTTTCTGATTAATTTATTAATTATTATTATGCATGTATGCTGTAATATAGTTTTTAATATATATTTTTAATCATAGTGTAATATGTAGAAATGTGTATGTGAGTATTCGCATATGAATGCAGGTACCAATGGGGTCAGGAGAGACTGGCAAATGGCTTGGAGATGGGAGTACAGACTGTTGTTTAGTTGTTCTATGTTAATCCTTGAAACTGAACTTGAATCCACTATGTGAGTGATTTTAACCACAGCGACATTTCTCCAGTACACATTTCTTTTATATAAATTTCTCATTATGTGCCTTGGTCTTGCCTGCAACTCACTATGTGGCCCTAGCCAGCTTTGAACACATAGTTCTCTGGGCTCAATTTCTTATGTGCCTGCATTTTAAGTGTTTAACATGCTAGCATTTTATTTTATATTTTAAAATAATCATTCCTTTACTTAAAAAGGGCGGGGATGGGGGAGGGTATGGGGAAATTTCTGGATAACACGTGAAATGTAAATGAAGAAAATATCTAATAAAGAGAAAAAAAATAATAAAAAAATAAAAAAGTAATAGTACTCCAGGCTTGCCTAACATCTTCAAAGCCTTCAACTTGGTATAAAGCATTAAAAAAAAATGCCTTTATCTTATGTTAAGTATGTTAAGGGAGGAAGATTTCCATGAGTTCAAGATTACCCTGAGCTATATTAGGGAATCAGACCAATTGTACTACATGACAGAGGATGTAAGAAATATAAAACAAGCAAAGAATCTTTTTTTTTTTTCATGAAAGATGTTAGAAGATAGTTTTCTTGTGGGTGTCTTTCTTTCTTTCTTTCTTTCTTTCTTTCTTTCTTTCTTTCTTTTTTTTTTTTTGAGGAGGAGTCTGTCTTCCCTTTATATTTATTGAAAGAGATTAAATGGAATTGATACTATTTATCTTTAAAACAGTTTCAGTGCAGTGAGAGAAATCAACTGGACCTGGTTCTCTTTCTGAGGGGTTCTGAGTTATAAACTGGTACTGTTTGAATTGTAGGGTGTAAAGGGTCAGGTATAAAGTTTCCCCTACAGCTTCATATTTTGATCATCCATCCTCTAATGTATGGTACCATCATAAAGCAGGGAGCCTCTCAGAGTAGTGAATAACAGACAAAGAGAGGTAGGAGAGGAGGAGCAGGCCTCTGGGAGCTTTATTCAACTCAACCCTCTTGGGAGATTGCTTTATCTGCCTCCCAGCACAGCACCATGTAAACAAGCTGTTGCTGTATGGATCTGACCATGGGTCAGGCCAAATGGTCTGACCCACTTGACTCGCTTTATCCCTCCATGATGGACAGAATCGCTCTGAAACCAGAATCTAAATTAAATCTTTTCTTGTCATAACTGGCTCTGTTAGGAATCCTCTCACAGGGATACAAAAAATTAGGCTTTTCATATCTGAAACATTTGTAGCTGTGGTCTTGTGTTTTATTCCCTAAATTGGCAATTTGCATCTTCTTGCTGTCTTTTATTTTTTTTACCAGTTTTCTTAGATTTTTGCATATGTTAATGATCTTTACATGACCAGCTAATTACTGGAGTGAATCTTCCCCTACTTCATAGATTTTTATGACAATCTATAAAACCTTCTTTAACTCACCAGGGTTTATTTTGTCCTGTCCTAACAACTGGACTATTCTTTTTCTGTATACTGAGATTATAAACATAAGCCTTTGTTTTCTACATGAAAATCATTAGTGCAAATGGATTTCCCCTTATCTCTGCTTTTACTGTTCTCATAAATGTTGCAATCCAATTTTAACTTATTTCTAGGTACTTTTGGATTCCCCACGGGACTTCCTCTTTGACTATGAATTATTTATTTTGCAAGTGTAAGAACTTCTTTTTTTTTTTTGTCATTGCTTTAGACCTCTCTCTCAGCCTTTTCCTGTTTTCCATTAGGTTTATCTTATAGTGTTTCTGTTTTTCTTTGTTTCAAGAAAATTGTAATGCTATCTTCTATTCCTTCACTGACTCCATTGATCATTTTATTGCACACTGTTCCTTCAGTTTTTGTAAATTTCCATAATTGCTAAAGTACATTTAATTGTTTAACTTTGCATTTGTTTGACTGTGGTCAGAATAGAAAGTTGTTGAGTCTTGTTATGTGATCTAGTGTATGATTGAGTTCCTACAGTCTATCATGTGTGCAGGCTCAGAAGATGAATTTTACCACTGTTGAATAAGATGTTCTGTAAACATTCTATTAGGTCTGTGATATACTTTAACACTGGTGTTTTTGATATTTTTGTCTTGATAATCCTCCTGTTTAAATGTAGTATTAATGACTTTTACTACTGTACTTCTATTAAAGTCTCTTTATATCTAATAATTCATATTTTATAGTATTGGGTATAATACTTCCATGGTGGAAAATTGTTCAACACATACAAATAAATAAATGTAGTATATCATATCAACAAACCAAAGAATAAAATAAATATAATCATTTAAGTAGATGCAGAGAAGCATTGATTTTCAAAATCTCTTCTTGATAAAAGTTCAAAGAATTTAAGTATAAAAAGTACACAAATGCTATATGCCCCAACCAATCAACCAATATCATACCCAAAATAAAAATAGAATAAGAAAACAAAAGATGACTTTGTTCAGTACGATATATTCACACACACACACACACACAATCAGGTTGGCCTGGAACTTGCTATGTAGGTAAGGATGATCTTGAATTTCTGATTCTTTTGTCCCTATATGCCAGTTTTTAGGAATTGCAGGTAGGCACCTCTGTACTTGCTGGGGACATAGGTAGTCCTACAATAAATTTACCCATGTGGTGGATGAAATCAATTAAAGATAATATATACTTACAAAAGGATAAGACTTTTCAATATTAATTATTGAAAGTGTTATGTGGTGGGTTGTGTAAGAATGACCCTCATAGGCTCATACATTTGAATGCTTCGTCACCATATAGTAGAACTCTTTGATAGGATTTTAAGTATTAGTAGGTACAGCCTTGTTTGAGGAAGTCTGGGCACTGGCTTTGAGGCTTCAAAACCCAAGCTATACCTAGTCTCTCTCTCTCTCTCTCTCTCTCTCTCTCTCTCTCTCTCTCTCTCTCTCTCTCTCTGTCTCTGCTTGCAGAACAGGATGTAGCCTTACCTACCTTTCCTGCACCATGACCGCTACCATCATGGTATCTGCCATGATAATGATGGACTAAAGTCTCTGAAACTGTAAGCTAGCCTCCAGCATCAATTAAATGTTTTATTTTTGTAAGAGCTGCCTCGGTCATGATTTTTCTTCATGACAATAGAACAGCGACTAAGACTGGTTACACATGCACAAAATGAATTTCAAAGTCAATGTCATTAATACTAAAATATCAATGCTATTCTCCACACAGTGAAACAATTCTCAGATCAATAGAAGCAAAAGAGACTATGACCAGCCCGAATGATTTTAATGAAAAAGAAGAAAGCTCAAGACACCACTTTAAAGTATGTTAAAGTATTGCCATAAAAGCAGATACATAGATCAGGAGTAGAAAATAAAAGAATTCCATGTATTTGCTGCTGACTTAATTTCCTTAATGTGCCAAAGCCATGTTGGAGAATAAGCAGTTCTGCAGAGTGAATGCTCCCTTGAGGAAGATTGACACTTGGGCCTGATCTCTTGCCCAGTGCAAATCTCAAAGTGGATCAAAGGTCTGCATGTCAGACATAAAACTGTGAAAGTGTCAGCAGAACACAACAGGGAAGACACTTCACGGTACTGTCTGTACCATCCCAAGAAGTGACAGCAAAAGCCCAAATCTATCAAACCAAAGGCTCTGCCTAGCAACAGAAATAACTGAAAGTGGAAAAAAACAAACAAGCAAACAAACAAAAGAACACCCCCCCCCAAATACTAGCTACAGAGCAGGTAAGCCTGTGAAGAACTCATACTACAGAGGACTAACCTCCAGAAGATTCATTAGAACCGCCCCCCCCCCAAAAAAAAAAAAAACTACACTGAAAGTCTAGATGATATGAACAGATACTTCTCCATGGAAGACATTCAGATGGCAAGCAAATATATGAAGAAATGGAAAACTTCATTAGCTGTTAAGGAATCAGAACACAAATGCAATACCATCTCAGTTCTGCTACTATTAACAAAAATGAAAAACTAACGGCAAGAGAAAAATGTCAGGGAGGAAGCAGAGGAAAAGGACATCCTATTGAGTTTTGTCAGAGAAAACACTGTAGAAGGTCCTCAAACCCTCTAAAAATAGATGTACTATGTGAGCCCATGATCCAACCTCTGGTATATATATATTCAAAGAAAATAAAATAAGCATGCCAATGAAACATGTCCAAATTGATATGTTGCTTCATCATTAACAATAAACTTAGATCCATACCAGTGGATGAAAGCAATGTAATTTATGGATATTATTTATCCATGAAAAATAAGGATTTGCTGGCTTTGCACCAAAATGGATGGAAAATGGTAAACTAAGTAAGTTAGACACAGTAAGGCTAGTATCCCATAGTTCACCTATATTGGATATTAAAAATGGAATGTGCAACAGTAATTACCAGAGATTCTTGGAAGGGAGAATATAGAAAAGGAGATCAGAAGGTGTGTACTGAATAGTAACTGAATAAACACAATGACTTTTTTTTTATAGTATTCTAGAGTACATGGTAGGCTTCATCATTTTAATTATTTTTGCACTTATCTATATACTGTCTGTATGAGAAGCACATAGCATGTTTTGAATGTTAGGGTCAGAGGACAACTTGCTGAGAGTTATTTCTTGTATTTCAGCATAAGGAACCTGGGGGTTGAACTCAGGTTGTTATCCTTGGCTACAACCACTGTTCCCAGCTGAGCCATCTCACCTGCCCAGTTTTAATAACCCACTGCAGATTTTACCAATGAATTAAAGACAGCAAGTCTCCAACTACAAAGTATGTGTTAATTATTGAGAGGAGAACATTAATTAACTTAATCAGTATACATTGCATACATGTATTGAATTACCACAGTGAGCCTTACCCACTTTTATTATTAAAGTAATAAAAATCAATTAGAAAAGAAAAATGCTGAATTATAAAACAGCAA
>CACVCL010032042.1:0-21697 GCA_902729485.2 Mus minutoides | reverse complement strand
TTCCAGATGTGCTGGGGGTGACCAACCAATGACTGGTCTATGGAGACCACCTCCAGTGGTAGGTATGGTCCCTGGTAGAGAGAGGGTCCACCACCATCTCAAATTTTTTTCAATCAGAAATGTTCCTGTCCAATGGAAGTACAGAGACAAAAATGGAGCAGAAACTGAATGAAGGGCCAACCAGGAATGATTCCACCTGGGGATATATCATGTCTGCAGACACCAAACCCAACACTGTTGCTGGGATCTAGAGGCCCTTGCAAACAGCAACCTATTGTGGCAGTTCCTTGGGAGATCAGGCCAGCAACTGACCAATGCAGATGCGGATGCTTGGAGCCAACCAAGGAGTGTACCTGGAGGGATCCATGGCTCCAGATACATATGTAGCAGATAATGGCCTTGCCTGACAGCAATGGGAGGGGAGGCCCCTGGTCCTGGGGGGGAGGCAGTGTTTGATGCCCCAATGTAGAGGGATGCTGGAGCAGTGGGGCTGGAGAGTGTGGGTGGATGGGGAAGCACTCTCACAAGGGCAAAGGAGGGGTGAGGGCAGATGGGGGATGGGGGAGGTTGGTGGAGGGGGAAATGGGAACTCGGATATCATTTGAGATGTAAATGAATGGAATGATTAATAATAAATAAGTAAATAAATAAATAAACTATACCACAAGAGAGAGCATATATCTGACACTGCCTAGAGGACCAGGAACCAGAGGCTGAGGAAAAGAAATCATTGAAATGATTTCTAATAATATTATAGTGGACCAGAGCCTAGCATAATCGTAAGTAGAGAGGTTTCATCCAGCAACTGACAAGAGCAGATGCAGAAACCCACAGCCAAACATGGGACAGAGCTCAGGGAACCCCGTGGAAGAGAGGCAGGAAGGATGGTAAGACACAGACAGGTAGAGGACACCATGAGAGCAGAGCCTGCAGAATCAACTAAGCAGGCCTCATAGGGGCTCACAAAGACTGAAGTGACCTACTTCTTTAACTCATTCCAACTTCCAACAATATTATGCTTCTATCAATTAATTAATCCATTCATTCCAGACATTCCTAGAGATTGTGCTTCAATAATCTTGTAGGTATTTGATGTCTAAAGAGATAGCTTGGGGTTAAGAACTTTTACTGAGCTGTATGAGATGACACTCACCTTTAATCTCTTAATCTCAGCACGCAGGAAGCAGAATCAGATAGATCTAAGTGAGATCAAGCTGTGCCTGGGGTATACAATAAATTGTTTGCCAAGCTGGGCTACAGGTTGAGATACTGCCTGAAAACAAACAAACAAACAAATTACCACACACTGCCTTTGTAGAGAATTCAAGGCTGGTTCCCAGCATCTCCATCCTGGAGCTCACATCCACCTATTAACTCCAGTTCCAGCAGCGTCCAACACCTGTGGCCTCACTGTACTCCTGTGCACATACCAACAGAGAAACACTATCACATAAATAACAATAACCATCAGCCTGGGTTATGTGAAGCATTACCACAATTCTAAGTCAGATCTACACAAAAATATAAACTATTAAAGAATATCGCTGGCTCCTTCTCCTTGTTATTGTATCCCCATTTTTTACTTCTTTCTCGCCATTTCTTCAGATCCTATAAATACTGACTGTTGGCTTGCTGGCTCATCATTCCTTTCCCTTTTGTACAAATGTCTATATTTGTATTTATGTTCTAATATATTTTTCTTAATCATATAAAAATGAGACTGTTGCGGATAGGGCTTTATACTTTGTTTGTTCCATGGGGCTGTATGAGTGTATTAGTGTGGGTGTACATGTAACATGTTCTGTGCATGGAAATTAGGGGATAATTTTCATGAGTCAGTTCTCTCCTTCCACTGTGGATTCTGGAGACTTGTGTGGCAAGTGCTTTTCTTTTCAGCTACATACTGTCCCCATTATTGTCATATTATTTAACATAATTTGTGCAATTCATTCCAAATTATTTCATTGATGATATTTTCCCTATTTTTAAGTATGCATAGTCCTCCATTGTATTAATGTACAAAGGTTTTATTTCAGCCACTTGAGTACTTTTTCTTATTTCTCATTGAACAAGGATTTCTTGTCATATTTCAGGATAATTTTTCAAGTGATAAATATGAACTAAAACTTGGTTTCCTCTAGACTTCTCTGCAAATTAGGAGAGCAATATTTTCTCTTCACTTGGTAAGTAGAGCTAGAAATTTTCACACTTCATTAGTGGTTTGTGAATTGAAATATTATTTTTAAAGCAACACAGTTATATGTAACCATCTACATCTGACTCACTAATTTAACCAACAATAATGTGCTTTGAGAAAATAATTTAATGAGGAGTGATGTCTTGAAGCAAAAGGATCTACATAGAAAATGTATAAATGTCAAGACTAGAAAAATGATCTGAATGTCTAATAATGGTTTAATGAATTAATACTGGCCAGTACAATTGAGTATTATGTAGCAACAAAAACCATTATGTAAACTACACACATAATAGAAGTTTTATATTACCAAGTGAAAAAGATTACAAAATACTACAATATGATTGCAACAATGTCAGATTGAAATAGATGTAATAGTGCCAAAGAGGATCTATGCTGGCAAGTAGTTGCCTCATCAAATAGTAAGCCCTTTGCATTTATGCTTAGTCATTTTTATTGGATATTTTTGCTTTACATTTCAAATGTTATCCCTTTTCCCAATCTCCTCAGAAACCCATCCCCCCTCATCCTCTTCTATGACCATGTGCTCCCACGCACCCACCCACTCCTGCCTCCTGCCCTGACATTCCCTTACACTGGGGCATTGAACCTTCACAAGACAAAGGGCCTATTCTCCCATTGATGCCTGACAAGGCCATCTTCTGCTGCATATGCGGCTGGAGCCATGGGTCCCTCCATTTGTACTCCTTGGTTGGTGGTTTAGACACTGGGAGCTCTGGTTGGTTGATATTGTTGTTCTTCCTATGGGATTGCAAACCCCTTCAGCTCCTTCAGTCCTTTCTCTAACTCCTCCATTGGGAACCCCATGACCAGTTCAATGAACATCCACATCCACCTCTGTATATGTCAGGCTCTGGCAGAGCCTCTCAGGAGACAGCTATATCAGGCTCCTGTCAGCAAGTTCTTGTTGGCCTCCACAATAGTGTCTGCATTTGGTGACTGTATGAGATGGATCCCCAGGTTGGGCAGTCTCTGAATGACCTTTCCTTCAGTCTCTGCTCCACAGTATCTGCTCCCATGAGTATTTTCTTACCCCTTCTAAGGAAGACAGAAGCACCCACACTTTGGCCTTTTTCTTGAGCTTCATGTGGTCTGTGAATTGTATTCCTGACCTCAAGCTGTATTACAGAACAATAGTGATAATAACTGCATGATATTGGTACAGAGATAGGGAGATAGATCATTGGAATAGATTGAAGTCCTAGAAATTAACCCTTACACCCATGGTCACTTGATCTTTGACAATGATCTAAAACCATCTAGTGGAAAAAAAACCAGCATTTTCACCAAATGGTGCTGGTTCAACTGGTGGTCAGCATGTAGAAGAATACACATCAATCTATTCTTATCTCCTTGTACAAAGCTCAAGTCCAAGTGGATCAAGAACCTCCACATAAAACCAGATACACTGAATCTAATAGGAGAGAAAGTGGGAAAGAGCCTTGAACACATTGGCACAGGGGGAAATTTTTCTGAATAGAACACCAATGGCTTATGCTCTAAGATCAAGAATCATTATTGGGGAAGAAAGGCCCTTGGTCTAGCAATGTTTATATGCCCCAGTACAGGGGAATGCCAGGGCCAAGTAGCAGGAGAGGGAGGGTAGGGGAGCAGGGCGGGGGGGAGGATATAGGGGACTTTTGGGTAACACTTGAAATGTAAATGAAGAAACTCTCTAATAATAATTTTTTTAAAAAAGCAAAAAAAAGAAAAGAAAAATCAATCAATAAATGGATAAAATCCTAAAAAAAAAAGAAAAGAAAAGAAAAGAAAAGAAAAGAAAAGAAATCAACAAATGGGACCTCATAAAATTGCAAAGCTTCTGTTAGGCAAAGGACACTGTCGATGGGACAAAACGGCAACCAACAGATTGGGGAAAGTTCTTTACCAGCCCTTTGCATTCTTGTAAAATCATGTTGTGTTAGTTTTAACCCCAAAACTATACAAAAGTTGTGTGATCAAATTTCCCATCTAACTTACTCATGAGCTCATCGGTTTCCTTATCTGTGAGTTGGACGGGAATACAACAACAACAAAAATAATGTATGACATAATTGCTGTCAGCCTGAGTCCCTGTGCATTCCAAATCCTCAATTATGCTGTTGTTTCTGGGCTTCCATGCACAAGAAGTTATTACATGCAGTGACAATCCACCATGTTCTCTTTCCATAATAGTGTTGTTTTAATGGTGTGTAATTATAGTATGACTAGAAAAGTATTTTACTATTTTACTTTCACACCTTACTTTAATGTATTTTATCACTGACAGATAATTAAAGAAATGTGACACTTCAATCTGTATGAAAAAAATGAAGGGTACGGAGCTGAATCAATGGTTAAGAGCATGTGTTGCTCTTGGAAAGAACCTGGATTGAATTCTCAGCATCCACATGGTAGCTCACAACTGTGTCCAACTCCAGCTTGCTACCTTCTTCTGAACTCCATGCACATGCATGGTGCACAAATATACATGCAGAAAAATGTCTATACACATAAAAATAAATGCAAGGAAGGGAGGGGGAGAGGGAGAGGGAGAGGGAGAGGGAGAGGGAGAGAGAGAGGGAGAGAATTAGACAATGAGGCATCAGTTCTCTTTCCTTTTGTTCCTCATCCGAAAGATGGTCAAGAGAAGCCAAACATCTGCCATTCAAGTGACTATTCTAATCAAGGTTTCAGAATATCCCTGGATAAGAAACTCTGTTATTTTGACTCTGAAAAAGCTATATTCACAGGCCCGCTCCAGCCAGCAAGAATACAATAATCTGGGAGACTAAGAGTATCAGAAATTTGGTGATATAAAGGAAGACTAGCAATATATCACAGTATAATCTTAATCTAATTGTTCTAGCAAAGATATATGAGACTGAACAGCTGCCTTAGGTCTGTGAGACATTGGCTGACCCAAACCTCCAGACCTTGACTAAAGGAGGTTACAGGGTTATGTATCATCAGTCTTAATATTGCAACCATATCTACAAATAATATCACTTCTTATGCTGGAACTCCTGGTATCCATTTGTCTCTTGTGGCTTTGTGCTGCTAGTACTCACTATTCCTTACTACACTCAGAAATCAGAAGCTGGGCAAATTCCAGTTAAAGGAATATCTATACCCTTTAATCTCTCAGATGAACACTCCCCATCAGAAAACCACCACTAGCTCAAGGAAAAATTCTGACATCTATGGACTTTTAAAAGTCACTCAGTATGTACTATATTTTTGGTATGTGTCTGACATGCATCTCACATATGCTCCTGGTATCTCCTTCAACTCAGTGCTTTGTGCCTTAAGTAACATCCATTCTAACACATCTCCTTATTTCAGAGCTTGGAAAAAAGTAAAACAAGTCTCCTACACCCATTTATTTTTTTATGTGAAATACATTTACAACCATCCAAATGCCCAATATACTTTAACTGAAGGATATTTTCACTTTTAGTAAAACATTGATCCAAAGATGCTAGTGTATTGACGAATCAAATGTTATTTATTTTTTTTAATTAGGGAACTTTTCATATAAATATCTCTCCTGATTAAACTGACTACAACAGATAAATCAAACTTTCTTTTTTGTTGTTTTTTGTTTTGTTTTGTTTTGTTTTTGTTTTTGTTTTTGTTTTTGTTTTTGTTTTTTTTTTTTTTTTGGTTTTTCGAGACAGGGTTTCTCTGTGTAGCTCTGGCTGTCCTGAAACTCACTTTGTAGACCAGGCTGGCCTTGAACTCAGAAATCCGCCTGCCTCTGCCTCCTGAGTGCTGGGATTAAAGGTGTGTGCCACCACACCCGGCTTCAAACTTTCTTTTTTAAAAAAGCACTTTTTCTTTTATGTTTGGTTGCAAATAATTTGGTTGATGTTCTTTCTCATTCTGTGATATAACCAAGTGTGTAAATAATCAGTTATTCAAACTCATTCTTCCCCTTATTTGAATATAATCAAAGCTCTGGTATTGAATCTTTAATAGACTCAGTAATATAGTGTTGTTGTAAAACTTTTGCCTTATGTCCATTTTACAGAGATAAAAATTCAAAGAAGTTATTTGACTTTTCTTATATCATATGGAACATAATCAATAGTAAAAGATCTGAATTCAATTTTTGGCAGATTCCAAAATCTATATTTGTCCTGAGAGAGAAAAACAAAACCTGAGTGTGAGTGCTTTCTCTGTGCAGAGCAGATCTTGCCTTTGTATGCATGTGTAATATGTATGTGCAGGAGTACACACCTATATATACAGAGTTCAAAGAAGCTATTGGGTGCCCTGTACTATTGTTCTCTGACATTTTTTTGACACAGCATCTGTCACAGAATATGAAGTTATCAGAACCTGACAGTGCATCTTCTGAAATTTCACTGCAGTTACAGGTGCCAGTCCAGCCATAGCCAGCTTTTTGCATAGGCTCTAGGAATTTGAACTTAAGTCCCAGTATTTGCACAGCAAGTGGCCTCATTCATTTAGCCCTATATCCTGTCCTCTAACTTGTGGCAGGCATATAATAAAACAAATAGCACTATATAGAGATGGTTTATAGAGGATTTGTTAGCCAGTGTGGAAAGGACAGAATCTGTCTCTAGCAGGAGCTACAGGGACTTCCACTTGTTGCAAGCAAAATCATTCACGATTATATGTGCTTCGTTTGAAATAAAGTAAAGGTAAACAAATAGGGTAAGTCAAAAGAAACATGTTATAAATATTTATAAATATAAATAAAGTGCCACCGTGCTGGCAACTTGGAAGATTAGGCAGTTCCATACAGTGAGTTACAGGTGAACTTGGGCTACATAGTGAGGTTATAAGGTTATATCTCAAAAAAAGGTAAGAGAGAGAGATCCAGGAAATAAGACCCACCCTTATGGATTAATAATTTTAACCATCTAGGAGGAATGGACTAGGAGGGATAGCAGTAAGGATATTGAAAAGGCTTGTGAAACCTACATATTGTAAGTTTATGATATTAAAATGTGGTGGTTTGAATGAAAATGGCCCCCATAGGCTCATGAGGAGTAGCACTTCTAGAAGGTGTGGCCTTGTTGGGAGAAGTGTGTTACAGGGCTGGGCTTTAAGGTTTCGAGTACTCAAGCCAGGGCCAATGTCACTTTCTGTTCCTGCTGCCTGCCAATCCAGACATAGAACTCACAGCTGCCTCTCCATCATCAAGTCTGCCTGTGTGTAGCCATGCTCCCCATCATAGTGATAATGGACTATATCTCTGAATCAGTAAGCAAGCCCTAATATTTTCTTTCATAAGAGCTGTCATGGCCATGGTGGCTCTTCACTAAAATAGAAGGTCCATCTAAAACAGACAGACAGTCAGTCAGACAGACAGACAGACAGACAGACAGACAGACAGACAGAGTAAGTCATTAGAATTGTCCTACACAGGTAGATAATGTTTCTACAAGAATTCTTAGATTATCAGACAAAATAGCCAGTGCTAGACATGGAAAACCTCCCTTACACCCCCCAAAATAATAGACGATTGTCACTGCTCTTCTTTTGACCAGAATTTGATTGTGGTACCCTATTGCTGAAGAGAGCAAACACTTTGGTCATTGGACACAAAGAAAACAACCCAGCATTCACTTGGAAGATTCCTCCATGACGAATAGCTTTCATAGTGCCAGAAAATGCTAAATAGCTACTGTATGAGAATGTCATTAGGCTTACTAAACTGTGAAGCCTCCAATCTATAATAATGACAAGCCCAGGAAGATGTACCAAGTAGTGCTATAGTATAGTATAGGATAACCAATACCATTCTGGTTGAATTTAAGGCCTATTGCACAGTAAGGAATTGTTGCCTGGTTCTATACATTTGGCCAGTACCTCATGGATATGGAGATTATAAGCCCTAAAGACAATTTACTACTATCATTCTGAAAATTGGACAGAGTATCAAACTGCCTTCTAAATAATTGTCTTTATACTCATATACTAGAGATGATTCCATTCCTGCTCAGAGAAGAAACATTTTGCAGTGGACAGTGTTTAACACAAAGACCACAACTGGACAAAGTACAAAGAAAAGGTGACTGTGGAGTTACCTTTCTAAATAAAATATCTTTATCATACCTTCATACCTTTCCCCAAAAAACTCATGGAACTTTATGGAAAAGAAGATAGCCTATAAGAGTTTGAGGAGGGGGAAGACTATAGCAAAAATAATGATATTCATATATATATATATATATATATATATATATATATATATATATATATATAATTTGTACCCATGAATTCATAACTGTTCTTTCCTTCACAAGTCTTACACAAGATCAAGCCATCCAGCATTTCCATATGTATGACAGAGATGACATAGGGAGACTCAAAGGGCCACATCCTTAGCTAAGGAACTACTGGGACTTTATGGCTAGTAAATGAAGGAGAATCAATTTTCTACTATGTAGCCCCAGATGGGTTGCTCATGCTCCAGTGAATGGCCCTATACCCATGAGCATATGAGGGGTACTAATCAGACTCAGTGGGTTATCAAAAATAAAAGGCATGAAGTTGGGTACAAGATGAATGTAAATTGTTCTGGGAGAATAGGAACAAAGAAGCCAGATATGGATATGATCAAAATACATTATATACATGTATGAAAATCTGAAAGAATAATTTGGGTTTTGGGGTTTTGTGACAGGGTCTCTCTATGTAGTGCTAGCTGGCCTGGAACTTACTATGTACACTAGGCTGGTCTCAAACTCACAGAGACTCATCCGGCCTCTGTCTCTTAAGTGTGGGGATTAAAGGTATGCACCACCATTCCTAGCCTAAAAATAATAATTTCTGTAATTGAGACTTTGTTTTAAAGACCATAACGAGTTGCAGATGAATTTAAGATAATTTGGTCTCCTCAGTTAAGCAATGTGACAGAGTAAGCTGAGGGAGAAACACTGCCCCATTTAAAAAAAAAAAAAAAAAGGAGGAAATATGCCGTGACTGTCCTGGCTACTTCAACATCAACTTGACGCAACTAAAGTCATCAGAGAGGAAGGAGGCTGGGTTGAGAAAATGCCTTCATAAGATCCAGCTGTAGGGCATTTTTAATTTTTTTTCATAGCAGCCTTATTTTTAAATTTTTTTAATTTTTATTTTTATTAGATATTTTCTTTATTTACATTTCAAATTTTATCCCCTTTCCTCATTTGCCCTCCAACCCCCCCCATTCCCTCCCCTCTCCCCTGCTCACTAATCCATCCACTCCTGCTTTCCTGCCCTGGCATTCACCAACACTGTGGCATCAAGCCTGCACAAGACCAAGGGCCTCTCCTCTCATTGATGTCCCACAAGGCCAACCTCTGCTACATATATGGTTGGAGCCAAGAGTCCCTCTTTTCTTGGTGGTTTAGTCCTTGGGAGCTCTAGGGGTACTGGTTGGTTCATATTGTTGTTCCTCCTATGGGACTGCACACACCTTCAGCTCCTTGGGTCCTTTTGCTAGTTCCTCCATTGGGGACCCTGTGCTCAGTCCAATGGTTGGCTGCAAGCTGCCTCCTCTCTATTTGTCAGGCTCTGGCAGAGCCTCTCAGGAAACAGCAATATCAGGCTCCTGTCAGCAAGCACTTATTGGCATCCACAACAGTGTCTGGGTTTGGGAACAATATGGGATGAATCACCAGGTGGGACAGTCAATAGATGGCCTTTCCTTCCGTTTCTGCTCCAAATGTTGTCTCTGTATCTTCGCCCATGGGTATTTTGATTCCACTTCAAAGAAGTACCTAAGGATCCACTCTGTGGTCTTGGACATAGAGGAAAAATTCCTGAACAGAACACCAATGGCTTGGCCTATAAGATCAAGAATTGACCAATGGGACCACATAAAACTGCAAAGCTTATGTAAGGCAAAGTAAACTGTCAATGGGACAAAACAGCAACAAACAGATTGGGAAAGGATCTTTCCCAATCTTATATCCCATAGAGGGCTAATATCCAATATACAAAAAGAACTCAAGAAATTGGACTCCAGAGAACCAAATACCCCATTTAAAAATGGGGTACACACTAAAATCAGGGACTAGAGAAGGCTGCACAGTTTCTCCCTGCCTATTCAATATAGTACTTGAAGTCCTAGCCAGAGCAATTCTACAACAAAAGGAAATCAAGGGGATACAAATTGGAAAGGAAGAAGTCAAAATATCACTATTCGCAGATGATGTGATAGTATATATAAGTGATCCTAAAAATTCCACCAGAAAACTCCTAAACCTGATAAATAGCTTCTGTGCAGTAGCTGGATATAAAATTAACTCAAACAAATCAGTGGCCTTTCTCTACACAAAAGATAAACAGGATGAGAAAGAAATTAGGGAAACAACACTTTTCACAATAGTCACAAATAATATAAAATACCTTGGTGTGACTTAAACTAAGGAAGTGAAAGATCTCTATGATAAGAACTTCAAGTCTTTGAAGAAGATCTCAGAAGATGGAAAGATCTCCCATGCTCATGGATTGGCAGGATTAATGTAGTCTAAATGGCTATCCTGCCAAAAGCAATCTATAGATTCAATGCAATCACCATCAAAATTCCAACTCAATTCTTCAACGAATTAGAAAGGGCAATTTGCAAATTCATCTGGAATACCAAAAAAACCTAGTATAGCAAAAACTCTTCTCAACAATAAAAGAACTACTGGTGGAATCACCATGCCTGACCTCAAGCTGTACTACAGAGCAATTGTGATAAAAACTGCATGGTACTGGTACAGCACCAAACAGGTAGATCAATGGAATAGAATTGAAGACCCAGAAATGAACCCAAACACCTTTGGTCACCTTATCTTTGACAAGGGTGCTAAAACCATCCAGTGGGAAAAAGATAGCATTTTCAACAAATGGTGCTGGCACAACTGGCGGTCATCATGTAGAAGAATGCGAATTAATCCATTCGTATCTCCTTGTACAAAGCTCAAGTCTAAGAGGATTAAAGAACTCCACATAAAACCAGAGACACTGAAATTTATAGAGGAGAAAGTGAGGAAAACCCTCGAAGATATGAGCACAAGGGGGAAATTCCTAAACAGAATAGCAATGGCTTGTGCTGTAAGATCAAGAATCGACAAATAGGACCTCATAAAATTGCAAAGCTTCTGTAGGGCTAAAGATACTGTCAATAAGACAAAAAGGCCACCAACAGATTGGGAAAGAATTTTTAACAATCCTAAATCTGATAGGGGACTATTATCCAATATTTACAAAGTGCTTAAGAAGCTGAACTCCAGAAATTCAAATAACCCCATTAAAAATGGGGTACAGTGCTAAACAAAAAATTCTCAACTGAGGAATACCAAAGGGCTGAGAAGCAATTGAAAAAACTGTTCAACATCCTTAATCATCAGGGAAATGAAAATCAAAACAACCCTGAGATTCTACCTCACACCAGTCAGAATGGCTAAGATCAAAATTTCAGGTGACAGCAGATGCTGGTGAGGATGTGGAGAAAGAGGAACACTCCTCCATTGCTGGTGGGATTGCAAGCTGGTACAACCACTCTGGAAATCAGTCTGTAAGTTCCTCAGAAAATTGGACATAGGACCCATAGGACCTTAGGACCCAGCTATACCACTCCTGGGCAAATATCCAGAAGATGCTCCAACATCTAATAAGGGCACATACTTCACTATTTTCATAGCAGCCTTCTTTATAATAGCCAGGAGCTTGAAAGAACCCAGATGTCCCTCAACAGAGGAATGGATACAGAAAATGTGGTACATTTACACAATGAAGTACTACTCAACTATTAAAAACAATGAATTTATGAAATTCTTGGGCAAATGGATGTATCTGGATGGATATTATCCTGACTGAGGTAACCCAATCACAAAAGAAGTCACTTGATATGCACTCACTGAGAAGTGGATATTAGCCCAGAAACCTAGAATACCCAAGATACAACTTCCAAAACACAAGAAAATCAAGAAGGAAGACCAATGCATGGATTCTTCATTCCTCCCTAGAAAAGAAAATAAAATATCCATGGAAGGATTGGCAGAGACAAAGTTTGGAGCTAAGATGAAAATATGGACCATCCAGAGACTGCCCCACTAGGGAGTCCATTCCATAATGAGCCACCAAACGCAGACACTACTGCATACACCAGCAAGATTTTGCTGACAGGACCCTGATATAGCTGTCTGTTGTAAGGCTTTCTCCGTGCCTGGCAAATACAGAAGTGGATGCTCACAGTCATCTAAAGGATGGAACACAGGCTCCCCAACATAGGAGCTAGAGAAAGTTCCCAAGAGCCGAAGAGGTCTGCAACCCTATAGGTAGAACAACAATATGAACTAATCATTACCCCTAGAGCTCATGTCTCTAGCTGCATATGTAGCAGAAGATCATCTAGTCTGCCATTATTGGTAAGAGAGGCCCCTTGGTCTAGCAAAGTTTATATGCCCCAGTACAGGGGAATGCCAGGGCCAAGAAGTGGGAATGAGTGGGTAGGGGAGCAGGGCAGGGGGAGGGTATAGGGGACTTCTGGGATAGCATTTGAAATGTAAATGAAGAAAATATCTAATAAAAATTAAAAAAATAAAATAGAAATGGGGTACAGGGATAAACAAAAGAATTCTCAACTGAGGAATACCAAATGCCTGAGAAGCACCTAAAGAAATGATCAGCATCCTTAGTCATCAGGGAAATGCAAATCAAAACAACCCTGAGATTCTACCTCACACCAGTCAGAATGGCTAAGATCAAAAACTCAGGTGACAGCAGATGCTGGCAAGGATGTGTAGAAAGAGGAACACTCCTCCATTGCTTGGTGGGATTGCAAGCTGGTATAACCACTCTGGAAATCAGTTTGGCAGTTCCTTAGAAAACTGAACATAGTACTACTGAAAGATCCAGCAATACCTCTACTGGGCATATACCCAGAAGATGTTCCAACTGGTAACAAGGACACATGCTCCACTATGTTCCTAGCAGCCTTATTTATAATAGCCAGAAGCTGGAAAGAACACAGATGTCCCTCAACAGAGGAATGGATACAGAAAATGTGGTCCATTTACACAACGGAGTACTAGTCAACTATTAAAACAATGAATTTATGAAGTTCTTAGGCAAATGGAACTAGAAAATATAATCCTGAGTGATGTAACCCAATCACAAAAGAACACACATGGTATGCACTCACTGATAAGTAGATGTAGGGCATTTTCTTAATTAGTGATTGATGAGAGAGAGTCCAGCCCATTGTGTGTGGTGTTATCCTGTTGTGGTAAATCTCCAACCCAAATAAGCTTGGGGAAATAAAATACAATCCAATTAATATGAATACAAGCTGCACACCTAGTTTGGGCACATCTAGCACTGCCCTACCATCTTCCCCACCTATGACACCCCTTAGAACTTGTGGTTTCTCCAGTACTTCTGCTCTGCTTTCTCTCCACCTCTCCCTCCTTTGTCCTCTCTTCTCCCCCTCCTCCTTCTCTCCCAAACTTTCAGCTCTACCTTCCCTTCTCCTGACCAATCACCAGCTCTAGTCTTTATTTTACAAATTAAGGGAGAAGGTTCACAGGAAGTCATCTAAGTACTTACTCATTGTTTGTTCGCAGCCCCTCCCAGTAAGCAGCACCCCTCTGTGACTTCTGTATCAGCTTCTGCTTGAGCTCTTATCCTGACCCTTTTCAATGTTGAACAGTGCTATGGAAGTGTAAGCAGACTAAAACTTTCCTCCCAAAGTTGGTTTTAGTCATGGTGTTTCATCCTGGCAATAGTAATCCTTAACTACAACAATGATCTTTTCAGGCTGCTAGCCAAATGGGCTCTAGAGACTAGTGGAGCACTAGTTCTCTCACTAACTACAGTGTATATCACTTACTACAGTGTATATCACTTACTACAGTGTATATCATGCTCTATGTACTTCTCAAATAGTCATCTCCTCAAATACAGATACTCAAAAGATACCAGCTCTTCTAACCCCAATAAACACCTGATTTATTCTAACCACCACCTAAAGGTCTTTATCTTAATGAGTAGCTTTTCAAGACACACACCAGCAATCATTGCCATTACTAACTTTCTAACCCAGGTTAAAATTCTATTCTCCACTTTAAAACATATCCCTCCCAAGAGAATATCTATCATCCTGATATAACAACGTCTTACAGAAAGGACAGATAGCCATTTGGGTGATTCATTATTTATTCTGAGATGTATGGTTTGGCCATCAGTATCTCTGAGCCTAAGTTACAGTAAGGTTATGGGGCATAGAGTTATTTTTATATGTGCACTTGAGAAGAAAGGAAGATTGATTCTTTATTATCCTGCTAAGACAGAGAACAAAAGACACATTTATAGGGAAGATATTTCATTTTTAAAGATTTGTTATTTTATTTTATTGTATGAGAGTTTTGGGCTGCATATACATATGTGTATAGCATGTATCACTTGAAATCTCAAGCTGAGAATATAAAAGATGATGGTGAAGATAGTTACTCCTTTTTTTTGTTACTTTCTGGGGTTGTTAGTACAGCATACTTTACATTTCTTAGACATGAAATAAGAAATGAGAAATCCTTTCTGTTAATGTCACCAATGACCTCTGTGAAGACAGTCTAAGAGTAGGAGCAGCTGGGCTGCTCCAGCACTATTCTGAATACATGGCTGTCCCAAGGAAGGAGTCATGACATGGAAAGAAAAATAATACATTGTCACCAACTTACATTTATTGGAAAGCATTGCTCACTCTTCAAGTCTTGCTTGCTCACACACAGTTGGCAGTTATACCATTTTATTCTTCAGCTACATAAGAAATATATGATCCTATTTAATACTCCTATTTAATCCTATTTAATTTTCATTTCATTATAACCAGGTACAAAGTTAGGGGAAAACTCTTTAGCAGCCAGTACCTAAAATACATTGAAAAATCAAAAAATAAAATAAAATAAAATAAAATAAAATAAAATAAAATAAAATAAAATAAACAGTTCTGGGAGCCAAAGCATGTTACAGAAATGTTCCTTCATCATAAGAATATAACCCTTTCATTTCTAGATAAATAGGAGGGAAACATAAGGTTTGCCCTGTCCATGTAAGGGTGTATAACATTGCTCTTACTGGAACTACAGTTAGGATTATCCAATTAAACATACTCCATTACTTCATATAGCCATTGAATATAGTAGCCATTCCCACCAATGAAAGAGAAGGATATGGTCAGAGCAATAGAAATAGTTGTAATTACAGTAATTGTCAGAACAGAAGCAGCAATTAAGGTATCATCCAGTAAGGATAAAGCACTGAGCTAGGCTTACATTTGCTTTCTATAGCCTTCAGAATTTATCAGATATAGCTTGCCTACAGCCTCTGGACAGATATACAAAGTTTCAGAAACACTAAGTACCTGGCTACAAGTTACACAATAAATCAGTAGCAGAATTAGGGGCATATTAGAACCCAAGACTCCAAAGTTTCAGCAATTCTTTTATGAAATACCAGTTCCCTTGGTTGCAGAAGGAAATAAAAACCTAATGCAATCCACTTGGAGATTCTGTGTTAATGTCTTCAAGTTGATGTGTGCTTATACAACCAATACTTCTATAATATATTTTCTACCTACATTAAAAAAGAAAAGCTGGAGATGATCATCTGCAAAGACAAAAAACTATTCACCAGCTAAGCTGTAGATTGGGAAAAAGTAATAGAACTACTATATTGGGTGCGAGATCACTCGGTACACTTCCATTTGGAGGTAGAGGTTTTGACTCTAAGATTGCCCCTTTGCAAATCTGGCCTCTTGTAATGGTCACCAGACTGCTTAGTTGCTGGACTTCATTCACAAGTATATTAATTAACATTCTTCTAATAAGTGATTCAGGTTCACTTTTAAGCCTTGGGAAGTGCAGAAAAATATTTTTAAAACTAAATCATAACAAAGCCTGCTTCTCAGAGAGAGTTATTTTTAGCACTTTTTCTTCTTAGTCTTTTTAAAAATATGCCTATATAGGCCACATATGTATTTATACAGACATACCTGCACACACACACACACACACACACACACACACATTTGTGTGTTGTAATCACATATTTTTACAATCTAAATGTTATGAGAAATTTCTAACAACTATTAAATTTTTAAAAAGAAAAATAAAAATTCATTTTAAAGCTGTCTTAATAATCTAAAATATAGATGTAGTGTAATGTATTTAACCATGTCCCTATCTACAGGGAACAGCAGTCCTTGGTCAGAATTCAATGGTTATGTAAATAACAGGACCTAAATTAACTGAAGAAGTTTAAGAACCTCAGGTTATTCCTTGGTCTCTGTGAATCAGGGGAGACAGGACAATCAAATGTGATATTTTTAGCCCATTCAAGGATCCATCTATATGCACACATATTTAGCCCTTTTTGCTGATGTGTTGTGCTTAAAGGTGCCCTCAAGCAAAGTGGTTAATGCGGAAGCTTCTTACCAGAATGATGGAGACACCCTCACGTTTGTGTGCCTCAGAAATGAAGACCAGAGAAACAACTCAGGAAATGCAACTGGCTTCTCTTAAAAACCCAGCTCAATTTTTTTTTAAATGCAGATGACAATTTTAAAACAATTTCTCCAAGTATCAAATATGATCCAAATTTTTCTATTACTTTATTGGTTGTGCTCTGGGTGATAATATTAGGTATATTTGATTAAACACATTTATCAAAGTAGCAATTTGATGTTTTGCTATACGTATATCATACATTGTAGAATTTACCTTAATCAAGCTAATCAATACATCCATCACCTCACACAGCTTAAGTCTATTCTCTTAGTATATATCAAATTTAAAACACATCATTAATAACTATAGATTCCACGAAGTACATTAAATCATAAAAGATTGTTTATATTATAAACTTAAATTTGTATTGTTGACACATATCTTCTAGTCTCCTCTCTCAACCCCTGCCAACCACCAACTACTCTTGATTGTCTGAGTTTGACATCATTAGATTTCACATACAAGTGAGATCAAGACACATTTGTTTTCCATTAGAAATGGTTCAATTTTAATGAAACATCTGGCTCCAGAAAACATAAGCAACAACATGATACTGCTATTTATTTAAAAGGAGTGTCTACTGTTATCCAGATATTATATTTAAAAGAAGAAAGAACATATTTATCTTTTTTGCTTTGGAAAGTGTTGTTTGCTTGCTTTTGTTCTAAACACAACAACAACAAAAACAAACCAACAAACTAAGAGAGTATCAGTAAGTAGTCCAGGCTTTCGTCAAATTCACTATGTATCTCAGGCTGGTCATCAACTCACACGCCTCTTGCATTTGCTTCCTGAGTGATAGAAATATATGCATAGACCAGTATTCCCAGCTATCAATCACATTTCTTGTTGGTGACTATGCTTAGAGGAAGATTTTGCAATTATGCCTAAAAGAAGTAGAAATAAGAAAAAAAAAAAAACTGGCTTCTTAGAGATCAGTAGGTAAGGGATGCTTTTGATGTTGTTGTTGTTGTTTGATTGTGTTATTTTACACAGGATCTCTCTATGCGGTCCTGGATTTCCTAGAATTCACTATGTAGACCAGGCCAGTCTTTAATTCACCGAGAGCTACCTGTCTCTGCCTCCCAGGTACAGGGGTTAATCCCAGGTGCCACTACACCTAGCCTTAACCAAGGCATTTTTGACAAATGCTTTGAAAGGATTATGAGACAGATATAGCTAAATTATAGTGTGTCACTGAGGTATACCAGCATAGCCAGCAGCTACATTCCTTAGTTACATTTGTATCTGTATGGTGGCACATGACTATTTGGGGCCAGTGTAAGGAAAACAGAAGTGAAATGTGTATCATGTTGAATATGCCTTCTGTGGTTGTTTGAATGAGAAATGTCCCTCATAGCATCCAGTAGTTGAATACTTGTTTCCCAGCTGCTGGTAATATTGAAGAAGTGGTACCGCCTTGTTAGAGGAACTATATCCCTAGGGGCAGGCTCTGAGATTCCATAACCTTATCCCATTTCCAGGGACATGGTCCCTTGAGTTGTCTCATGTTACATGAGCACTGAACCAATACTTAAAAGTGTATATTTCAGGCAACAGGTGACATTAGTCATTGTTATTCAAATCATTGTGGTTCCCTAAATACTCTTCCTTTTTGATTAATAACTGCTCACTCTTGATTTTAAGTCACAAGCTAATACATAAGTTACAAAATCCTGGTTAAGATAACAATAAGGTTTGAAAATAATTTGATATCTTACTACCAAGATTAAAGATCATGACAAAATTTTTGATCCCAAGCAAAATATTCAGATTTTTCAGTTCTGTATAGGGTTTTTCAGTCCACAGATATTGTTCACAATGACATTTCATTACTGCTATCTAGAGTGTTAAATATTCCCTACATTACCTTCTGCAGATAAACATTCCCATTGAATAAAGTGTTAGTCTTTGCTTTTAGTTGAATCACTGAGCCTTGTTTCTGTCTGTTTATGTATCACCTATCTAGCTGTCCATCTCTCTAACACCCCTTGATTGTAATCCCTAGAAATGAGTTATGTGGAGAATGTGTTAGATACTAAAACAAATACTGACCTGAGAACAGAGACTTCTGAAAGCTACAGCCAAATGGTGACATGTGGACCTGAAGGTATGGCACAAGGTAGAGCATATACTTAGAAGTCTTGAGGCTCTCAGTTCAATTCAGCACCAAAGATCTACTGTCTTTTGTGATCCCAATTCTGCTTCAATGTTCTATATCTGGTACCCTACTTCCTTACTAGAAGCCTTATATCCTTACTACACAAAGTCTGTAACCACATAACTATGTAGATTTCATTTATAGTCTACAACTTCACACACGGCAAATATGGCAAATACAAAGACATGCTGAATGGAACTAAGGTCTGGAATGCTTGAAATATAAGATTCTTTTGGATCTCTTTATAGGTGAAGTCTGTGTTTTACAACTTTCTGTCTTAGTTTCTTTCTAGGGAAGAATATGAGCCCTCCAAGCCTACCACACCCAACTTTAGCACTGAACCCAGTCTCTCTTGAAGTACATGGGATTCTGTTCTCAGTGATTACAACTTCTACTTCAGCACTTTCTCCAAAAGAACACCTCGACTTGATGTAGCATCACCCCCTCCTGACACACTCAAACACAGAGAGAGAGAGAGAGAGAGAGAGAGAGAGAGAGAGAGAGAGAGAGAGAGAGAGAGATCAGAACTTCAAATTTTTCCACACAGGCTGAAGCCAAGAAAAAGTTCACCCCCTACTTTTTAAAAACTGCAGTTCCTTAATGGAGTTGCATGTCATTGGACTAGGGCCAATAATTTCTACCCGTTCCCTTAAGATGCACCACAATTTCCACCACCTGTTCCTCAACACATGATCACTGGAAAGGCTCCAAGAAGTTGCCTCACTCCTTTAGCCCCAAAGATTGGTCTGAAAAGAGTTTCATGTGATCTCTGCTACTTACTGAGCCTGAAATTAACTACATGTGTTGGATCACACACATAGCTTGAAGCCCATAGAATGTAGTTGTGTTCTTCTGATAACTTACTGGATCATGAAATAATAAGATAAAAGAACTCTGCCTGCTTAATGAAAGGAATTGGTGACAAAGCCTTGTGAGTACTTACAGATGAATAGAGGTAAAAGTAGGAAACAGCTATAACACAATAACATGCTAAATCCTTGTGAAGATATCATGAAACACTGTGTATGCTGATTACAAAAGTGTCATCAACTGGAGTTTAATAGTACATTCTAACTTTTTAATAACACCACTGGAGAAAGTGAAAACAGTCTGTTGTTTCTTACAACCGCATATTATCCTGCAATTATGGCCAAAAAAAACACTTTAATTTAAATTGATGAATACAAGTTTTTAAAAGTTAGCACTTTAGAAGTTCCTCTTAAAATTCCTGCAAATCCCAAAACTACAGTTATGGCAAAGGAAAAAAAAAAAACAACTTTAGTTTAAATTAATGAATAAGAGCTTTTTTAAAACATTTTTTATTAGATATTTTCTTTTTTCCCAAATTTTATTAGATATTATCTTCATTTACATTTCAAGTGTTATCCAGAAAGTTCCCTATACCCTCCCCCCTCCTGGCCCTGCTCCACTACCCACCTGCTCCCACTTCTTGGCCCTGGCGTTCCCCTGTATTGGGGCAAATAAAGTCTGCATGACCAGGGGGCCTCTCTTCCCAATGATGGCCAACTAGGCCATCCTCTTCTATATATGCAGCTAGAGACATGAGCTCAGGGGGTACTAGTTAGTTCATGGTTATTCTTCCACCTATAGGGTTGAAGACCCCTTCAGCTCCTTGGGTACTTTCTCTAGCTACTTCTTTGGGAACCCTGTGTTCCATCTAATAGCTGACTATGAGCTTCCACCTCCATGTTTGCCAGGCATTGGTATATTTTCCCCCGAGACAGCTATATCCGGGCCCTTTCAGCACTATCTTGCTGGCATATGCTATAGTGTCTATGTTTGGTGGCTGATTGTGGGATGGATCCGTGGCAGCCACAGTCATTGGGTCCATCCTTTCGATTCAGCTTCACACATGATCTCTGTAACTTTTTCAATGTGTGCTTTGTTCTTAAATCTAGGAAGGGGTGTCATGTCCACATTTTGATCTTCCTTCTTCTTGAGTATCATGTGTTTAGTAAATTGTATCTTGGGTAGTCTAGGTTTCTGGGCTAATATCCACATATCAGTGAGTACATGTTATGTGAGTTCTTTTGTGATTGGGTTACTTCACTCAGGATGATGGCCTCCAGATCCATCCATTTGCCTAGGAATGTCATATATTTATTGTTTTTAATAGCTGAGTAGTACTCCATTGTGTAAATATACCAAATTTTTTGTATCCATTCCTCTGTTGAGGGACATCTGGGTTCTTTCCAGTTTCTGGCTATTATGAATAAGGCTGCTATGAACATAGTGGAACATGCGTCCTTATTACCAGATGGAATATCTTCTGGATATATGCCCAGTAGAGGTATTGCAGGATCTTCCCGTAGTACTATGTCCAATTTTCTGAGGAACCGCCAGACTGCTTTCCAGAGTGGTTGAACCAGCTTGCATTCCCACCAACAATGGAGGAGTGTTCCTCTTTCTCCACATCCACGCCAGCATCTGTTGTCACCTGAATTTTTGATCTTAGCCATTTTTACTGGTGTGAGGTAGAATCTCAGGGTTGTTTTGATCTGCATTTCCCTGATGATTAAGGATGTTGAACATTTTTTCAAGTGCTTCTCAGCCATTCAGTATTCCTCAGTTGAGAATTCTTTGTTTAACTCTGTGCCCCACTTTTTAATGGGGATATTTGATTTTCTGGTGTCCACCTTCTTGAGTTCTTTATATATATTGGATATCAGTGCCCTATCTGATTTAGGATTGGTAAAGATCCTTTCCCAATCCCTTGGTGGCCCTTTTGTCCTGATGACAGCATCTTTTGTCTTACAGAAGCTTTGCAACTTTATGAGGTCCCATTTGTCAATTCTTGATCTT